>JASAMX010002091.1:0-68765 GCA_030248175.1 Microlaimidae sp. YZB2_3 | reverse complement strand
TGAAAAAAGTCGTCCCCCGTGCCCATTCCCATTTTGGAATAACCCCTTCCCCCAATAAAACCCCGGGAAGGGGGAGGCAGTGGTGCACAGGTGGGTCTGTATAACCCCAAAATCCGAGAGCCTACCTACTTATGCAAGTAGAAGACATAGATAAAACTTAATAAATTTATTAAGTTTTATTTATGTGTAGCTGCGATTGCTAAACTATATTAATCAAAACCTGCCGTCAATACAGCAAAATGAGTCATAGTCATTTCATTATAATATAATATAGACTGTAAATCAATTAAGGTGCTGTTTTAAATCAAAAAACAGTCACAGTCGCGTACATTTTATACGAATTGTGACTATACATGGGCAAGTTGGTCCGGAATAAAGAGGAGGGGGGTTAAACCCAAATGAGGGGGGAAGGGTTAAAATCCGAGCAACGCAAAATACCCATATCGTTTTTTTTGTGGAGTGCATTTTACCCATATCGTTTTTTTATTTAAAAAAAAATAAATAAAAAACTTTAATTTTAGGTCAAAATGCCTATTTAATTGCATTTTTGAACTTTTTATTGTTTAAAACATTCATTTTGACCACAGAACTTAAGTTTGGAGGCAGTTAAAAGTCATTTTAAAGACATTTTTTTCTTCATTTTTCAAAAATTGTGGGGGAGCTAACCTTTTCTCCCCCACCTTACTTCTAAGTAGGGGGTTTTAACCCCCTCTCAGAATTTTGGGAGGTTAACCCCCCCCGGTGCCCATGTATGATTGTAACTCACTTTGCCATAAAAACCAACAATGAAATATTTAGGTAGCCGCGGATCGCGCGAACCACCCGGACACTATCGTGGTCGATTTGGACGAATCGGTAAAAGCGAGAAAAGCCAAAAAACAAACGTTTACAGTGAGTAATGAAAAATGTTCGACTCATCCGGATCTCGTTCCACCTATCGAATGGCAGAAAGTCCAGGTATTGTAATATTTATTTATTTATCGTCATTACTCTGACACAATGAGTCAGAAGCGTCATAAAATACTCGTAATTATAGATGGACAAGGGGGAGTAGGGTGGGGTCCACCCCCCCTCACTAGCTTCGAAATTTCCCCCCCCCCTCCTAGAAAAAAAAATCCAGGGCCCCCCTCCCCTCAAATTTTGGAATTTTTTACCCCTGACCCCTCTCTGAATTTTGAAATCTGACCATTTCCCCTCTCGAGAAAATTTTAGTACTTTTTTATACTAAATTGTCTTCAGAAAGCGTGAATTTTTAACAAAAATTCATGTTTTTACACCCTTTTTAAGTCAAAGTCAAAGTTTATTTCTAGAAAAAAAAATATCGTGCAAACACCAAAAAAATTGCGAACCAATTACGGTCGCCACAAGAAACAAAAACATGGGTTTTTTCCTTTTGGTTTTACACCTAAATATCGCTTTTTATTTAATGAAATGTAGTATTATCTTATAAAAAAAACTATATTATAAAAGATTTCATAGTTTAAAAGTATTTTGTTTCGGAAATTGGACCCCACCTACCTGACCCCTCTCTAGGTTTAAAAATCTTCCACCCCGGGTTGACCCCCCTAGAAAGCTATGGGGGTTCAACCCCCCTAGGACCCCCCTAGATTTTGAAATGTCATTTACCCGGGGTAAACACCCCCCTAGCTTTTTGACCGTGTTCATCTATGCTCGTAACCATAGGTGAGAACAGTCCGGCCAGCTAGGGGGGTAACTCGAATTTTGAATTCTAGAAGGGGGACCCCCCCTAGCTTTCTAGGGGGGGTCGACCCGGGGTGGAAGATTTTGAAACCTAGAGGGGGTCAGGTGGGGTCCAATTTCAGAAGCAAAATACTTTTAAACCATAATAACTTTAATAATCGCTCTTTTAATAGGATAATACTACATTTTATTGAATAAAAAGCGTTATTCTGGTGTAAAAAGAGTGTAAAAACATCAGCATATGTTAAAAATTCACGTTTTTGGAAGAAAAATTAGTATAAAAATTTACCTAAAATTTTCCCGAGGGGGGATGGGGGGTCAGAATTCAAATTCTAGAGGGGGGTCAGGGCTAAAAAATTCGGAAATTTGGAGGTAGGGGGGCAACTGGATTTTCGTCTAGGGAGGAGGGGTCCCAAAATTTCGAACCCACCCTTCCCCCCCTTTCTCACCTATGCTCGTAACTGTGACTTTTTTTATCTTTTAACACGGGTACATGTAAACTTTATGGATCAGAGTCGCATTGATTTTAAATTAATTGTGACTCTTTGTGCCAGAGTAAGGACGTTATGGCGTTTATTTTATTCATAGTCGTTCTCTGATTATTATTTCGCTTAAAATTTTAATTGCAGACCTGTGCACTCCCCCCCCGGGGTTTCATTACGGGGCAATTCCAAAACGGGGGAGAGCACGGGGGGCAACATTTTTGAAACGGGGCGGGCAATAAAACGGGGGTGCAGCAGGGAAGAAAAATAAAGCGAAAAAAAGAAGGAAAAAGGGACAAAAAAAGCGAAAATAAGGTAAAAATAGGTCTAAAATGGCTTAGGATGCATTAAAATAGGCTAAAAACTTGCAAAAATTTCGCGATGATGGCGTCATAATAAGTAAAAAATGGCGCCATAATTTTTGGGTACTTTTTTATTTTTGGGCGGGGGGGGGCAGATCCTCCAATAGAACGGGGGGACATTTCCAGACCGTGCACAGGTCTGTAATTGCAACCCAAGAAACACTTGTAGTCGACAGCTAAAATTAGCTTCCAAAACGTAGTCACGCGAACAAAATGAATTTTACTATTGTTTTAATTAAATCCGTTCGAAACGAAACTTCTGTTTTAATTTATTGTGATTTTTTTGGCTTTAGATAGTGGAGTTTTCGGAATTGCGGCAAAGAATACTTCGAAAAAGGGCACAATTAAAGAAACTCAACAAATTACCAGTGTGCAGCTTTCCAGAAAGCAGCAGTAAACTGGCCTGGAAGGCGTTTTGTTTTGAACACAAAATCGTTGACACTAACGCAACTGCTCGACAAAGCGCCGCAGGTAGATTAAATTAATATTTTTGAGTAAAAATGAAAAATTAGGAGGTATTTAGTTTGAGCTAAAGAATAATTTTAATATTGAGTGTACCAAAGTGTTTTATTTCCTATAATTGTATCTCTAATTTTGAACCCAAGTACCGCAAACAAACTTATTTGCTGTATTGTTTGGCTAATCCAACGATTTATACTGGAAGTAAGTAGGCTTTTAGTAAATAGTAGGCGTGTTGAAGAAGCTAATAGATAGATATACCACAAAGCGAACATCCAATTTTTTAAGTCACATCCAGGCAGGCTACATCACGGATTTTGGTGTGCATATCCCACCCTACCTCTTCCTTCCCCCTTTTCGAAAAAGAATATAACTTCAGTGTATATTCCACGCAGTAATTATGTTTAGGTCTAGTTCACAATCGATGGACAAGTGACAATGACAACACGCTTACAATTGATTACATGTTTACAATGATTGTCTTAGCGCCTGCCCTTTGCATAATCTGCATAGGGAAGATAAGTTTCAGACATAGATGGGCACGGAGGGTGTTGGGGGGGTTAACCCTCCCCCCAAATTCTGAGAAGGGGGGGTTTACCCCCCCCCCCTCAGAAATGGGGGGGAAAAGGTTAACCCCCCAATTTTGAAAAAATGAAGAAAAAAATGTCTTTAAAATGACTTCTAACTGTCCCCAAACTTAAGTTTTAAGGTCAAAATGAATGTTTTAAGCAATAAAACGCTCAAAAATACAATAAAAAGAGCTTTTTGACCTAAAATTAGCGTTTTTTACCTATTTTTCCTTCAAAATCGAAAAACTATATGGGTAAAATGCACTCCAGAAAAAAAAACGATATGGGTATTTTGCGTTTCTGGGATTTTAACCCCCCCCCCCCTAATTTGGGGTTTAACCCCCCCCCCCCGCCCCCCCGGACCAACTTGCCCATGTATGGTTTCAGGCAAGGGCGTAGCCAGGGGGGTTGTAGTGGTGGCTGGCAACCCCCCCCCCTTTTGGGGCAGTAAAAATTTGGGGTTACAAAGAGAAAAATTTTAAAAAATTTTCTCGCGCTTCGCTCCCCTCAGCGCTCGACATTTATATACCTTTTTACAACTTAGTGCTCTTTTTAATAAATTTCAAAAACAATCTTTGAAAATTTTTTCATGCTATCGCACGATTTTTAATGTTATACATTTTTAAACCGGAAATTTTTCAAGTTTAACTTTAAAAAAATGCAAATAACAACAAAAAGAATCACTTAGCGCGAAGCGCAAAATATTTTACCCTTTTTTAATGTCTTTTTTACGGTATTTTAAAAATTTGGTGTACAACCCCCTACAACCCCCCCCCCTTTCAAAAAATTTGTATGGAGTACAACCCCCTCTTTCCGAAATCCTGGCTACGCCCCTGGTTTCAGGTAATGCAACAACAACAAAAACACGTTTACAACGAAGCGACAAATTACAACGTATTGGCGTTGATTTCACGAAACACCCTTGTCACTTGACACCGGTGACCCAGCCCTTACTGTTAGCTTTTGATATTTAGGTGATAATGAAGTGGATGAGGAGCCCGCTGAAGGGGAACTCGACAGTGACGGAGGAAATAAAAGTGACATTGATTACGAGGAAGGAGAAGAAGAAGAAGAAGATATCGACGATAATTTAATCGAAGCCATTCGTGGTGCCGCGACTCACAGCCGAACGGGAGACGAGGAAACTGAAGGCGATAATAATGAGGAACAGGAAATGAGGCCGAGTAGCGGTGAAGAAGTACCGGGAACCCCTCCTTTTTTCAGCCTCGTGATCAGCATGCCGCAAGGAAAAGTGATGGAGCTACTGACGTATTTAGTGCAGTGGCTCCAATCCGACGGATATTATAAGTAAGTAAAGTCTGTTCAAAAATGATTCATAATCTCGCTAACGCTGCGGTTGAGTCAAAAGGTACAGCGTCAATGTAAAGTTAACATTAAACGCTATGCAATAATGAATTTTTTTATAAATCAACCGTACTGTCAGCGAGATATGCTCACCTAAATAATTATTCCAGTCATAAATAGTTTTAAACCGACTTTATGTAATACGTGTGTAGGTAATTAGTGCGCGATTTTTGCAAAAAAAAAACAACGATGAGATGAAGTCATTGGCTCAAAATTTGGTTTCCCATAGCCGACGACACACAGCACAACTTTTATTTTTTTGTACCATTTTTTTCTTAAATTTGGACTCAACATTTTTCAAAGCTAAAAATGGGGCTCTACCCCTTTTTTAACCATAATTATTGTATGAATATATTTTAAAAATGTGCGCAAACTTCATTCTTTTGATCATAAATTATAAAGGGAGACTCTATCGGCAAATTTTTTTGGAAAATCACGCAATTTGTAAAATAAAATTGATTAAATTAAACGATTTAATAGTAATTAAAATTTTACTATAGTAAAATAAAAGATAAATACAATCTATATTTACAAAAACATTTATTCAAATGAGTAGATCCAATCTAAGCCATAATTATTCAAGTGTTTATATATTTTTTAATGAAATTCAAAAAAAATTATAACGCAGTCACTTAGGTTTGTACGCTTTGTCTAACAATAATAATGGCGTTATCCAGTGCTTAAACGTGCGGTGCGGAGTCAAACGTTTTGTGTTCGTTTTTGACAATTCTTTACGTGAAAGATTGCTCAATGAGTATTACGATTTAAGTTACAAATTAAGTATTTATTAAAGAAAGCGGCTACTTTCTACTTTAATTTGATACCTTAATCGTTAAGATTGGTGCAGTATTTGTCGAGACATTGCTTTTTTCGTACAAAAAAACCCTTGATTTTTTCGCTAAAAACACGAAGTGAGGGAAAGAAAGGTTGGGCAAACTTCACAAAATCACTGCCGTCATTTGGTGTTTTTAATGAAAAAGTTGCGGGTTTTTTTGTACGGGAAACGCAATATTTCGACAAATATTGAACCAATCTTAACGATCAAGGTATCAAATTAAAGTATAAAATAGCCGCTTTCTTCGAGTGCATAATTTGTAACGTAAATCGTTATACCCATTGAGCAATCTGTCACGTACAGAATTCTCGAAAAACGCCAATTTTGGGGGTCATAACTCCTGAACCACTGAAGATATTTTTTTGAAAAAAATTTTGTGGGCTATTGGGGGAAGGCATACATGAGCATGGACCGGCAAGCTAGGGGGGTGGATACCCCGAGTAAATGACCCTTTGAAAGCCAGTATTAGTAAGGGGGTCCAGGGGGGTCCATACACTCCTTAGTTTTTTAGGGGGAGGTCGACTCGGGCCAGACCAGTTTGAAATCAAGAGGGGGTCCAAACAAAGTCACATTAAATCATTTATTTAAATTTTTTAGCACTAATATAGAATTTTATGTACTAAAATAACCTATTATGTATAAAAAGAGTTCAAAAGTACTGTTTTTTACTATAAAATTGTGTTTGTGACAATGACAATACATTTTGACCTATATTCATACCCAAAATTTGGCTCGGAAGGGGGGGGGGTAAATTTAGAATTCCAGAGGGGAGTAGGGTATCAAAATGTAAAAATTTTGGTGGAAGGGGGCTCCTAGATTTTTTTCTAGGGGGGGGGGTCCGAAGTTTTGAGGCTAAGGGGGGTGGACCCGTGGACCCCACCCTACCCCCCTATGTTCAAGTATGAGGGCAGGGGTAATGTTTTCACAAAAAATTATCAAAATGGAAGACAAAAAGTTTGACTCCGCACCGCACCTTTAAGCAAACCGACGGAAAAAGTTTGTCTGTTCCCCCGGCTACATTATTGTATTTCGTCGTTACTACAGCAAAATGATCCACAGTTCGTATAAAATGTGTGTGCTTGTGACTCATTTTACATTTGAAACAGGACCCTATGATGAACTACATAATAAGTCACACTCACGTGTATTTTATAATGGCAGTGGCTCCTTTTGCCGTAGTAACGACGATTTACTATAACATAAAAAATCAAAATCAGTATAAAATCAACGTGACTCTGACTCATATTATTTATAGTATTTGTGTGTTAAAAGATAAAAAGAGTTACAGTTACGAGTATTTTATGACGCTTCTGACTCATTTTGTCATGGTTACCAAGTCCGTAGCCAGGAGGGGGAATCGGGAGATGAATCCCCCCTCAAATTCCGGGAATGCAAAAAATTTGAAGTCCCTGCTTTCGTTTTTTTAAAAAATTACGGAAAAACTTTTTTTTTTCATAATCACTCTAGAATGTATTAAAGCTATTCTAAAATACATAAAATAGGTCAAGTGATTTAAGATCACCAAACCTTTCATGATATACAGACATGTGCACTGCCCCCCCGGGTTAAAACTGGGGGGGTAATTCCAAAATGGGGGGGGCACGGGGTGGGGCAACTTTTTTGAAATGGGAAGGGGCAATAAAACGGGGGGGGCAAGCAGGAGTGAAAGAAAAAAAAGAAAAAAAGAGGAAAAAAGAGAAAAAAGAAGGGAAAAGGAAAAAAAGGGACAAAAAAAGCGAAAATAAGGTAGAAATAGGTCTAAAATGGCTTAAAATACATTGAAATAGGCTAAAAGCTGCAAAAAAGTGCGATGATGGCGTCATCATAGGTAAAAAATGGCGTCATAATTTTAGGGTACTTTTTCATTTTTTGGCGGGGGGGGGGGCAATAAAACGGGGGGGGGGGACAAATCCTCCAATAAAACGAGGGGGGGCATTTTCAGACCGTGCACAGGTCTGGATATACAATAATAAAAACATACCTGTGCACTGCCCCCCCCCGGGGTTAAAACGGGGGGGGAGGCAATTCCAAAATGGGGGGGGCAACTTTTTTGAAACGGGGGGGGCAAAGAGGGGAGAAAGAAAAAAAAGAGAAAAAAAGGAGAAAAAAAAAAGAGAAAAAAAGAAGGGAAAAGGGAAAAAAGGGACAAAAAAAGCGAAAATAAGGTAAAAATAGATCTAAAATGGCTTAAAATACCTACATTGAAATAGGCTAAAAACTGCAAAAAATTCGCGATGATGGCGTCATCATAGGTCAAAAATGGCGTCATAATTTTAGGGTACTTTTTCATTTTTTGGCGGGGGAAAACAAATCCTCCAATAAAACGGGGGGGCATTTCCAGACCGTGCACAGGTCTGTAAAAAAATATTCATAATTCAAAACATTAGTGCAGTAAGTGTAAAAATACTTCTATTTTTATTTTGTTTAAAATATTTGCATAACAGCGGCAGTATCAAAGAACAGGAAGTAAAGATTCTTTTTTTTTTAAAGTAAAATGTAAAATGGTTTAAATGCCTTAAAACTCTTTAATTATAACTTTTATTGTTGTATTAATTAAAAAAATAGAAAATAAATCAGGATTCTGCACTTACATTTAGGTTTTCCGGTGCCTTTTTGGAGCTTAAAAATTAAAAAAAAATCCACCCCAGCCCCGGGTGGCATTCTGTCTCCGGACCCCCCTGACATAGAGCTCTGCCCCTTGAACCCGCTGGGGAGCTTTCGCCCCCCAGACCCCCCATTTCTGGGGGTCTCCCGCCCCCCAGACCCCCCTTGTCGGCACTTCTAAACACCTTTCCAAACCCCCTCCTCAATTCAAATCCTGGCTACGGCCATGGTAACGAACGACAATTTACATACGGTATGTATGTAAATCTGGGTAAAACCAAAAGCTCGTACAAAACCCTTTTCCATAGTACAGTAAATCAACGCGTCAGATATCAAAACAAAACTTAGCTTTCCGAAACTTAACACCCCCCAAAATATCAAAACAAAACTGTTCTAAATAATTGCCTTGTTGTTGTTGGCCCGTTTCCTTCATCCCTCTGGGGGTCTGAGAAGATTTAAAAATATGGCGGCTTCCTTAGGTGGTCGCCATAGGTCTTCGGGACTCAGCGCCGTAGGCTTAGCTGTGCAGCTGAAGAGGTGTTTGGTGTCATGGGGGCCCCAAATACAATGTGGGCACCGGTCTGGAATGTTGCTGTCAATCCTGTGCTGATAAGAGTTCAGGAGTCTGCAGTAACCAGACCTCAGCTGCGATAGCGTCGTTCTGCTGGATCTTAGTAGGTCTTTTTCGGAACTGTTTATCTGGTGGGCGACGTCCGAGTACTAGTGCCATTCATAGATAAACACGGTCAAAAAGCTAGGGGTGGTGTTTACCCCGGGTAAATGACATTTCAAAATCTAGGAGGGGGGTCCTAGAGGGGGTCGAACCCCCCTAGTTTTCTAGGGGGGTCGAGCCCCTCTAGCTTTCAATGGGGGGTCGACCCGGGGTGGAATATTTTAAAACATAAATTTGTGTTAAATATTCGCGTTTTTGGAAGAAAATTTAGTATAAAAAAGTGCTTAAAATTTTCTCGAGAGGGGAGGGAGGGGGGGGTCAGATTTCAAAATCTAGAGGGGTCAGGGGTAAAAAAATTCAAAATTTGGGCGGAGGGCCCGCCTGGATTTCTTTCTAGAGGAGGGCCAAAATTTTGAGGCTAGGGGAGAAGGTGGACCCCACTCTACCCCCCCCCCTTGTTCATTCATGGTGCCATTGAGCCACCAGGACCGTGCTGACCTTCGGGCAGCACCCAACAGGCCTACGGGCACCACCTGGTTGCTGGATCTTTTCTCTCATAGAAATGAGTCCAGCGTGGCATGACTAGAAAAAGGTTGTTGTGCGTCGGCCACACATGGCAGTTTTCCATCTATCAAACCAGTGAACAAATACAGCTCTATTTTGTGTGGAGTTTATACCACTGGCCTTGCAGGAACACCTATGCTGCCCATGTACGACGTTAAATAGTAAGATCAATATCAGGCGACTTAAAAATCCTTTAGACAAAGACCTCGTTCATGCAGTGAACACTCTAGCGGTAAAGGTTGCCAGTGGCGTGCCCATGGGGGCGGCCGCCCCCCCCCCCCCACCCCCCCCCCCCGAAATCTGGCGAAGCCTGATTTTTTTCCCTTACGTTTTTTAAATTTTGGAAGAAAAAAATTTTTTCTTTAATATTAATACAGGAACTTTCCTGATGCCTTCCAAAAGCATATTAATAGTCAAAAAAGCAAAATTTCTCCGCTACGCCTACGCGGGTAGTTTAAATTCACAGTTTATCTTAGTTTTTCGATTACAAATCAATTATCAGTAGTTAAGGTATACAGTTTAATAAAATTACTATAAACACTATTATCCTTTAATTAACGTTTTAAACACATGTTTTAAATGTGTAGGTATAAAAAAACCTTAAATTTTGTACATCTGGAATTAAAATTTCTAGTGTATTTCCCTTACGTTTTTTAAATTTTGGAAGAAAAAAATTTTTTCTTTAATATTAATACAGGAACTTTCCTGATGCCTTCCAAAAGCATATTAATAGTCGAAAAAGCAAAATTTCTCCGCTACGCGGGTAGTTTAAATTGACATTGGGGGGAGGGGGCCCCCTGAATTTTTTCTAGAAGGGGTCCAAAATTTTGGCTCTAGGGGGGTGGACCGGACCCCTCTGTACCACCCCCCAAAAAACACCTATGAGTGGAACTATATCCAGAGACGTACAGTAAGAAAGACGTACGTTCTGCCCCTGCGCCACAAGTACCTACTCTGTTTCTGTTACAGGCCTTTGTTACAGTGGATATTCGCCTTGTTGTCGGTGCTGGAGAAACCATTGGATCCGGACGTATGCGCCAGCCTCCGGGATCTGTGCAGACAGTGCAAGGCGCTCCGGAGCTCCCGCAGTAAAGAGGATCCGGTAGTCCGAGAGCTGAGCTGGCACATTTGCATAGTGGCAAATTATTTCGGACAGTACGATCTGGCGGACAAGAATACGGACTTGAAAGAGGAAATGAAGGAATATTTGAAACATTAAAAAAACGGGTATTCTGCCGGTACAATTGGAATAAATAAATTTATTTCATTGGAAACCTAAAATTTTCTATGGTTAAAAAAATGTTTTTTTGTTAAAAGAGTTGAAAACTAAAGTGTTACAGATTTCGGTACTCGTGAATTGACGCATGTAATGCTTTGTTCTTTTAATTAAATCACCGATTTGGTAAACACTGTAATCGGTTGAGAATTCGGGAGCTCAGTCGATTTTCATAGTAGTCAATAAATCTTATTTGCTGGGAAGACGGATTCAAAGAAGATGAAAAATTTGAAGGAATATTTTAAATAATAAAGTTATTATAATTAAAATTAATAATAATTTGGCTGTAATAATAATAATAATAATAATAATGGTTTATTAAAGCATTTTAATTGCATCAAAATAAAATTAGAAGCAATGATTCGTGTTTTAAAGACAATTTTGTTTAAATGACAGACAAAAGATTGTCATTCAAAAAAAAACAATTTATTGCCATAACCGAGTCCAATAGATCAATTGATACCTGAGCCGGTGTCGCAGAATAGATCTTCCCCCCTATTTTTCTTCCCCCGGAAGATTTATTCTAGTTCAGTCTAGAATAGATCTTTCCCCCGGAAGATTTATTCTGGTGCGCTCTAGAATAGATCATCCCCTCGGAAGATATATTCTGATAGTTATACCCCGCAAGATCTGTTCTGGTTCAAACACCAGAATGAATCTTCCCTTCTCAAAAATGTGCATAAGTTTAAAACGTGATAGGCGAGATTTTGTTTGTACAAATTATAAAAACATCATTTTTAACACTAATTTATTAAAATGTTACATTTAGCAAAAATAATTTGTTTTTGCATTTTAATAAAAAATAAACTTTAACTGTTATTAATTCCAAAAACAATTGAGCATTTACATTAATAATTATGTATTATTTAGTTGATTTTCGGAACTAAAAAGAACATATTTACATTAATTAGTTTGTTTTGTTGGAGTGTATAAAAATATACCATAATTAAATAAACTAAATATTTTTTTAGAAAATTAATATCTCGAAATACATACTTTTTTCTTTAAGATTATCAATTTTTAAGACAAGGTATATGCATAGCAAAAAAAAACATGAGTGACAAGGGTGTAGCCAGGATTTCGGAAAGGGGGGTTGTACTCCATACAAATTTTTCGAAAGGGGGGGGGGGGGTTGTAAGGGATTGTACTCCAAATTTTCAAAAAAAGACATTAAAACGGGTAAAAAATTTTTGCGCTTCGCGCTAAGTGATTCCTTTTGCTGTTATTTGCATTGTTTTTTTTTAGTTAAACTTAAAAAATTTTAGGCATAAAAGGCAGGTTTTGTGGTTTGTGGCAGGCTGCCGCCAGAGGTGTTGGTCGCATAACGCACACCAATTCACCTCTCTCTGGCAGCAGCACCTAAGTGCTATTAGAAAAACGGATGGTTAGCTATAACTAGAACAAAACTGTGGCAATAGTGTTGTGGAAAATTATTATTAGAAACGTTAATAGAAGCGTTAATAAGAATTAAAGTTGCCCACTGATCTGCATTTCCAATTGATTGGATATTTGATCCTCCCCAATGTGGGTGGTTGTAGTTGATATCTCCTAGTATGGTGACATTTTTAGGTAGGTGCTTCAGGAAGGATGGATCTAATTCTTTTGTCGGAGGCCGGTATATGTTTAAGAAAGTGATCCATTTATTCTGCATTAGTACATCTCTGGCTTGATATTCGACGTTGCCTAGACTGGCTATTGCTTCGTTATTTAGGATTGATTCTTTTGTTGTGAAATTGTGATGTACTAACAAGATAAGACCTCCTCCTGTGGAGTGTAGGCGATCCTTGCGGAAAATTTGAAAATGTGGGATATTGTATTGATGTTTTGGGTTGAGCCATGTTTCTTGCACTGCTACAACATTTGGTTTGATGTTAGCAAGGACTTCTTTGAGTTCTCCATGTTTTTTGATAAGACTTGATGCATTCCAAGATACAATTTTAATCTGTTTCATTGTGCCAATTCATTCATTTATTCGTTCATGGGAGTGGCATACACACTAGTTTGATCTATAATTAAATATGTAAAGCGGGAAGCAAAGGCATAAAAACACAATACATGTTAACTAAGCCTAGGATGCAAAGAAACCATAGTAAAATGCATACATATATAAAATGCATAAAAGGCAGGTTTAAAAACGCATAACATTAAAAATCGTGCGACAGCCCGAAAAAATTTTCAAAAATTGTCTTTGAAATTAATTAAAAACCACTTAAAAGTTGTAAAAAGATATATAAGTGTCGAGCGCTGAGCGGAGCGAAGCGCGAGAAAATTTTTTAAAATTTGTTCTCTTAGGACCCCAAATTTTTACCTCAGCCAGCCCAAAAGGAGGGGTTACAACCCCCATAACCCCCCCTGAATACGACCTTGATGAGTGACAAAGTAACACCGGTTTAAATTTCTTTCCGATGAGTATTTGATACATCGTTCACCTTCAGTTTTTGCTTTTTATTAAAACATAATAATATAGACAAAAAATTCAAATAAAACTTCGAATATTTGACCTATAAGTTTTTAGTGTTTTTTTTTAATTAAAACTCTAATATAAAACAATCCGTAAACAAACAAACAATATTCTAATCTTCTTCATATTCAGCAATTAATTCAGCATTAAACAGGTTTAACGGTTTTTTGTTGCGGTTTCACTCGCTTAGGTTTAGGAAAAAAGTTGTCTTTAATCAGGAAGTGATTTTTTGAAAGATATGTAGAATTTATTTTTTCTGGCGCCAACAAAATTTATTTCAAGTTCTAACTTTTTTCATATGTTGCTCAATCTTTTAAACGGTTAATATTTTGAGTTTAATCTTTCTGCTTAGGCTTCCTTAGGGTTCACATTTCAGCTTTATACGATCGAAATTCTTACTTTAAGTGAAACATTCAAAAGGTGTTTATTTAAAAAAGGCAGTTTTTTTAATACTCCAGAGATCTCAAATGTTTTATTAGAATAAAATATATTTTTTTACTGCTTATTACCAATTCTTTGATATGAAACCTTGAGTATTTTTTATGAATTTTTGATTTAAAGAAGAAAAAAAGAAATGATGTGAAAAATAGAAAAAAATGGATGTTGTTTTTAATAGGGTAGTGCATTTAATTTCGGCACTTTTCCAAATTGGGCATTTTTGATTTTGGAATATATCTTTGGTAATCCTGGACGGAATACGACGTTTGATAGCTTAAAGGAGAGCTAATTATATGTAGATGACTGTCGTGAGCTTTTTATTCGTTATGTTATGATATTTTTATGTGAAATTGTGTTATTTATAAAAAATAAAATTGTTACTCGTTTTTAGAACATGGGCATTTCATGATTACGCAATAAATGGATTTAAAAATTTTAAAATGTCCTGGTAAAATTTAGTGTATTTTCCGAATTTTTAGTCCCCGTGGTTCTATGTTGCGTCTGTGGTGAGCAATCGTTATAAAATAAATTAGTGTAATTTCGGCACACATATTGCTGCGGGTAAAAACGGGTTTAATTAAGTGGTCGGGTGTTAAATTGTAGTTGTAAATAGTTAAAAGACAACGTTGAAATGTGTAGGGGTCATAGCACTGCACTTAACTCGATTAAGGGGGTCCTTTTAAAAAGTGCAGAAATTAAATGCACTTTTTTCCAAAATTTTGCTCATTTGAATACCATTTGGCATTTTAGCTGTAACTTTTTGCCAGTTACACGTTGAACAACAAGTAGAAACTTAAATTAAAGAAAACTGTCTGGAGATAATGATAGGTTTTTAAATTTTTGAAAATGATAATTTTTGACTAAGAAACAATCGATTGTTTGTAAAGTGCCGAAATTAAATGCACAGATTAGTGTTGTAAAAAGTTACTTTTACTTTTACTTAAAGTAATAAAAGTAACGGATTTTGGATTACTTTTACTTTTACTTTTACTCGACTTTTAAAATTTCAAATACTTTTACTTTTACTCTTACTCGACTTTTGAAATTTCAAATACTTTTACTTTTACTCTTACTCGGATTTTCCACTGCAAATACTTAAATTAATTTAGCTTAAGTAATTTCAATGGGTTGATTTCCTATGGGCTTGTTATAAAGTAAATGGCAAAAGACAATTTTTTATGCCGCTAACACGCTAAAACCATTTATTTTGACTAAAAAACTTATTAAAATGATAATTATGCATAAAATTAGCAAAAAAACTTTAGAACGGAGCTCTGGAGCTCCAAAAACCGGTATTTTGCTCCGGTTCAAAATTACTTTTATTATACTTTTACTCTTACTTTTACTTAAAAAAATAGGTCTTACTTTTACTTTTACTTTACTTAAATAAAATTTTGACCATTACTTTTACTTTTACTTTACTTAAATTAAAAAATCACAAATTACTTTTACTCTTACTTTACTTAAATTAAAATTTTTCAATTTACTTTTACTTTTACTTAAAATAATTCAAAATCAATACTTTTTACAACACTAGTACACATTTAATTTCGGCAATTTTTTTATTTTTTTAAAAACTAATTTAATTAAGTTAAAAAACTACTTTCGTACAGTGAAACTTTTATGACGCAACGCAGTATCGTAAAAGCTTCAAAATGAGCTATCAAACATGAATATCGGGCTATACAGTGAAAAGTTAAATCGGAAAAACAAGCCGAAATTAAATGCACTACCCGACGCAAATACTTGTTACATGATTTATTATAAGGGGGAAGATTTATTCTAGAGTGAACACCAGAATAAATCTTTCTTTCTGTTTGGAATTTTCTGCAAATTTTTGCTGCATGCTTTAACACAGGGGGAAATAAATATTCTGAGGGGAGAAGATCCTGTTCTGGCGTAAACCAGAATAAATCTTCCGGGGGGAAGATCTGTAATGGGGGAGATTTATTCTACGACACCGGTACTTTTAAATTAATTTTACTCAACAGTTTGAATTCCAAAAATAATTTTCAAAATTGCACGAAGTAATATTTAAATTTTTGAGTTGTCAATATGTATCTGTTAAATAAATATCCTAGCTGAAGTTTTAAAAAAACCAATAATTTATTTCTTTAAAACCGAAGCAATTTTTACCAAAAAAAAATAAAATAGTAAAAATTACGTAGTATAAAATTTGAAGCAGTATTTGCAGTTGTAAAAATATTTGGTTAAACATAATTGCTAATGCAAATATTAGAATGTTGATATATTAGAAATAATTTCTTAATATTCAATAATATTGCGTATTATTAAAAATGTAAATTATACTATAAAGGCCATATCCAGACCTGTGCACTGACCCCCCCCCCCCCCTCCTCGGGGTTTTATTGGGGTGGGCTTATAGGTAGGCAGGGGGGTTATACCCCCCCAAAAATCCCGATTATAGCCGACACCCCACCCCCCCTCCCTAAAATTTGGGGGTACCTCGGATACCCCCCTAAAATTTGGGGGGTCCCAGTACTAAAAACGCTAAAAATGGGGTGTTTAAGCTATACCCAAAAAATTTGGAGACACTCCCCCCCTTAAAAAAAAAATTTGGGAGGCTGCCCACCTATGGATGGGCTCGGGGGGAGGCAACTTTTTTAAAACGGGGGGGAGCAAGCACTGGAGAAAGAAAAAAAGAGACAAAGAAGAAGGAAAAAAGGAACAAAAAAGCAAAAAAATAGGTCTAAAATGGCTTAAAATGCATTGAAATAGGTTAAAAACTGCAAGAATTTCGCAATGATGGCGTCATAATAGATGAAAAATGGCGCCATAATTTTAGGTATTTTTCGTTTTTGGGCGGGGGAGGGCGAAAAAAACGGGGGGCAAACCCTCCAATAAAGCGGGGGCATTTCCAGACCGTGCACAAGTCTGCATATTTGTATTGGCGATTTTGCTTTCTAAAATAAACGCGTTCGCAGATTTTAACTAAAAAAACACATTTAAGACCAAATCAAAACCGATGATGTGGTATTTGAGTTTTTGATATTTTGATTTTGGTACAGTCACAGTTCGTTGTTTCATAAAAGTTGCGAATATTTTATTTCTTTGCAAATATTCATAAACAAATTAAAGCCTAGATGGTAAAGCATAAGAATCTTGGCAAGTAAAATCAGTTGTGCTAATTTTTATTTCTCAAGAGTTTTTCTAGTGTTATGCATTAAAAAAGTCAGTTTTTTAAGTTTACTGTAATAGAAATTATACCGGAAAACTCGTGAAAATTATGTGATATTCCTAAAATCTCACTCGGCTCCCTCATAAAAGTACGGTGTCCGGAAAAAATACCTTCTACAAAATATCTTCCGGAAAAAATATCTTCTTTTAGCAGTAAATTATTCAATATTATTAAAAACTTTTAAAGGTTTTTTTAAACTTTTTTATGTCGTTTTAGCTTGATTTTAAAGTTTCGCTTAGGCTTAGGAAAAAAAGTTCCCTTTAGAATTTGAAAGTCTTTCAGAAGATATTCTTTCCGAAGATATTTTGCAGAAGGTATTTTTTCCAGGCGCCAAAAGTACGACACAAAACAGTCACGGGTTTTGCAAAAGAGTACGCACGAAACAGTGCTGGAACAAAAGAGTACAGACACCCAGAGAAATTGCGTGCAGGAACTAACAGATTTGACTGATCCAATTTGAAATTTGTATATTTAAGAAATCAATATGCGCGTTGTGGTAAGTATTTTTGTTCTTTCTTTTCTGTCGTGATTAGGTAATTAGAAATAAACACTAACGGTGTATAAAAATACTCGTTTAGTAAAACATATGCATTCCGGGTTTACTTGATGAAAAAATAAAGTTTTTTTTAAATTTAACCCGTTCCCGTGATGGCCTTTTCTCCCGTTACAACCGTGAAACCGTCGTACGAGAAAGATAAAACCTTTGTCTCATGGTGGTGGTGTTTTCCTATGACAAATGTCGTACGTAAACTTTACCGCGGTAAACTCAACGCATGACCTTGGTCGTACTTCCGTCATACATAATTTTTTGCGTGAGTAGTGCCCAGTGAGCGAGCAAATTGAAATAGTTAAAACAGTGCGGTAGCAATAAGCAAGTGTATCCGTAAGAAAAATCTGCATATTGCTACCATGCAGCTTTAATCATTTCAATTTGCTCTCTCACTGGGCACATTCGCTCAAAAAATGTTTCACGATTGTAACTGAGAAAAGGGCAATCAGAGGAACGGGTTAAATGGTGTGTTCTTGAATGTTAATAAAACATGTTTTGACTTTTGTTAAAAAAATAATCGGTTAAAACAATAATCCATGTTAGTATTAAAGCATTTTGTTAGTTATGTTCCTGTGCTAATAAACTATCATACTTCTAAGAAACGATCATTTGAACGAAAAACAACGAGCTGCGCTTCGGAAATGAATTATATTAGGCTTATTTCATCCTCCGATTTAATTTTAAAATGTTTATGTTATTTTAGCCCATTCTTCCAATTATTTTTTTGTTTTTATCATTGGTTAAAAACTATAAGTCCGCAAAAAATAAAAAAATGAAATACTCACACCTGTGCACTGCCCCACTCGGGGGTTTTATTGGGTGCAACTTTTTTGAAACGGGGGAAGGCAAGCAGGGGAGAAAGAAAAAAGAGAGAAAAAAAGGAAATAAGGGACAAAAAAGCGAAATTAAATTAAAAATAGGTTCAAAATGGCTTAAAATGCATTGAAATAGGCTAAAAACTGCAAAAATTTTGCGATGATGGTGTCATAATAGGTCAAAAATGGCGCCATAATTTTCGGGTTCTTTTATATTTTTGGGCGGGGGGGGAGTGGGCATTTGTAGAATGTGCACAGGTCTGATATGCTAAAATATCTTGAAAATAAAAAGTGGGGTCCGTGTTTAGGAAGGTGCTTCAGGGCTCCGAAAACCGGTGCGTCGGAGCTCCACAGGAAACATGACTTTTTGTGATAGGCCCAAATAAATCATGTATTCTACCCTAATTAAAAAATATAGTCAATTGTGAAATTAAACTTGCTTCTTTGTATAACGCACATGTTCTTTTTATAATGCATATAATATAAGACAAATAAAAAAGTTACAGTTTTAAATTTCGCTAAGGGTTTTAAAACTGATTATTAACAAGAATATATAAGAGAAGAATGTACCACTCAATACAAAAAATCGCACCCATCCGTGCATCGGTTTGCCATAAATAAACCCCCCGGGGGGTCTATATACTCCCCCGGGGGGTCTATATACTCCCCCGGGGGGGGTCTATATACTCCCCCGGGGGGTCTATATACTCCCCCGGGGGGGTCTATATACTCCCCCCGGGGGAGCATATAAACCCCCCCGGGGGAGTGTATATGCTCCCCCAAAATTTAAAAAAAAATTTTTTTTGTGGAAACGCGTCGCCGTCTCGTTGACTGTAGAAACTGTATTTATTATGTCGCCGAAAAGTAATATGTCACCTCGGTTTTCCGGCCATTATCACAAAAACAACTGTTTTACCAATCAAAAGTTTCACGTTTAACGGAAATTTCAATAAAATTTCGATAAAAAATAACTTTATTACTAAATAAACATTATTTTTACATAATAAATACAGTTTCTACAATCAACGAGACAATTGCGCCGCGGCGACGCTTTTCCACAAAAAAATTTTGTTTTTAAATTTTGGGGGAGCATATACACTCCCCCGGGGGGTTTATATGCTCCCCCGGGGGGTCTATATACTCCCCCGGGGGGGTCTATATACTCCCCCGGGGGGGTCTATATACTCCCCGGGGGGGTCTATATACTCCCCCGGGGGGGGTCTATATACTCCCCCGGGGGGGGGGGGGTTTATATGCTCCCCCAGGGGGTTTATATACTCCCCCGGGGGGGTTAAATATACCCCCCGGGGGGTTTATGTACCCCCGGGGGGTACATAAACCCCCCCGGGGGGTTTATTTATGGCAAACCGATGCACGGATGGGTGCGATTTTTTGTATTGAGTGGTACATTCTTCTCTTATATATTCTTGTTATTAATAAATACTTTTTTGCAACTTTAAAATATATGTACCTACAATAAATTATTAAAAAATCTAAGCTTATGGTTGAATTATATCTGGCTGACGCTGAAAATTAGAATGCAGACATGAAGGGACCAATTAAAATTGTGCGGTAATCACGTTTTTTTTAAAAAAACAAATAAGAACGCAGAATTTTTTTTTAATTCCACCTTTTCACAAAATATACATAAATTAATCAACTTTAGCCTTTAAAAAAGTTGCATTTAGGTTCCAAATTAAGTAATTTGATAAATAATTATTAAAATACAGTTTTTAATTTTTGTTATTAACCTGTTTTAGTGAAAAATTTTTAATGTTTTTGTTGTTAAATAGTCGATTCAATACTGCAAATATCGCAGTCAGCTAGATTTTATTTGCCTATAAGGTCTCTCCGGACAGTTTTTATTGCAGAGCGTTCAGTAGTAAACCAACTGCAATAAAGAGCAAAAATTACCCATTTACCCAAAAATTATTACCCAAAAAGATTTGTTGGTAGACAAATTACTAGCACAAAAGAGTAATATATTCACTTTTTAAGGTCTGCGCTTGACTCAAAACAGTAGTGCCACAAAAAAGTACTGAACAAACAACTTAATGTTGAAATGATTACTATTAACAGCTAGGGATCGACTGGGACAAGATTTTTGCTGATTTCGGGGCTGGGGCCGGAGCTGGGGTAGAAAATATTGCCCCGGCCGTGGCCGGGACCGGCGAAAAATTTAGCAAAATTTGTAATTTTGGTGATTGTTTCAAATAAAAATCAAAGTTTTCACTGTTAATTATTTCGTTTAGGTAATTAATGGTCACATTTTAGAATTTAAACACGTTTTGAGTAAAAACTTATTTTTTATTACACAAAAGTTTTTTTTCCAAGCAGAACAAAAATTTTTTATTTTGATATTTCGATTTTTTTAAGCTAAATTATTATTTTATTTACATAATAATACGTACATTTTTACATATAATTATTAGCAGTATATTCTTGTTTAAAGCAATATTATACTTAATCACAAACCATTTATGTTACTTTAAAAAAATTCTTTGCAAATAGAGCAAACCATTTATGTTACTTTTAAAGAATGCTTTAGAAATAGAGCAGTAGTGAAAGTACTTTTATACAGGGAGTATGTTTTGATCAGTAAAGCAAAACGTGGTAAAAGAAACTAAAATCAAAACTGGGTAAAATTACCAAAACTATTTCACAATAACAAAATCTCTTCATATTCAAACATTTTAAATTAAATATGTTGGTACTTAATTATCAAAATTTAACTGTAAAAGTTAAGAATACTAGTCTTGAATGTTATTTTGAAGAAACACTTACACCATTATTTAACATTTTTTAGTTTAAACATATAAAAAGGGTTAAAACGCACCTTTTTATTTTAAAATATAAGAGCATTTTTGAAATTTTATATTGTCAATTTTTGTAATAAAAAACACTCTTTTTAAGTTGTACTTATAGAGTATTATAAAATATTAAGATATTCAAATGACGAAAATTTGACTAATTGGCGAAAAGCAGGCAACAAATTCTGTTTACAATAATAATATTTTTTGAATTTATGTGAAATTAATTTTTAAAATTATAAAAAAACAAAAAAAAACACATTAAATTCAAACAAAAATTGTGGCCAAATATGTTTTATGTGGGAATCGATCTCGGGACCTTAAAAAATTTGACGACGCGCTAACTGACTATGCCACTGCAACCATGCGATGATTGTTTTAGAACAATAGCTGGTGCAAGAAAATCAAGTACCAAAAGTATTTCTTGTATACTATAGGTACAATTCTAAAATATTTGAAAGAGCATTTTTGTAACTATTGTAAATCTTTGGAACATAAAATTGGTAAAATTTATTCGTCAATTGATGAAACGGAGAATGATTTGCAAACCAAAACACAAACACACACAACACAACACCTTTTTACATGCACACACATCAATACGACACTGGGACCAGAGGACCTTTGGGCAAACCCCGTAGCGGTTGCTGAGCTCCTCCGGGAGTGGGAAGAGGGTGTGAGCAAGGCGAGAGGCGTGCCGGACGGACCTACCCAAGGTTGATAGAAACCCTGGAAACTGGCAAACTCAACAAAAAATGATTTGCAAACACTTAATTGTTGCTTTTCCACTTATAATATATGTACAGGAGATTTTAGCACTTTGTACACAATGTTACCGCATAATATAATTTTTAAAAATCTTAAAAATCTCATTTATATGCTGTTTAAAAATGCCGGCAAGAAGTATCTAATTGTATCATATAATCATTGCTTCTATCTAGATGACCCTTATAAATATAAATCATTTTTTACTAAGAACAAATTTTACAAACGGTTGATTTGTTTTGTAAAACACTTTTGTGACATATGCGGGATGTATTTTTAAACAAACTAAAGGCATTCCCATGGGCGGAAATCGTTCCCCACAATTAGCTGATTTAACTTTGTCAGTCTTTGAATTCAATTTTCTTCGTAATCCTAATAATGCAGTAGAAAGATATTTATTAAAACATACTTGTAAAATATGTTGATGATTTAATGTGTATTAAATTTTTTTAAAAATGTGTGAAAAAATTTATCCGGATTGTTTACTTATTTCGTCTACTTCAATATCAGATAATAGTGCAAATTATTTAGATATAAGGATGGACATTTTAAACGAATATTTTACAACTTTAGTGTATAATAAAACGGATGATTTCAATTTTAAAGTCATTAGATATATTAATAAAACCAGTAATGTCACTAAAAGACTTGGACTGCAAGTATTATATTCCCAATTTATTCGTTGCGCTAGAATTTGTAATAATAAAACTTCCTTTAAAATTAAAGTTTCTGAACTAATAAACGACTTTATAAATCTTGGCTTCTCATCTCATGAAATCACCAAACAGGCATTGCTATTCTGTTCCAAGTAAAGGCCACTAATTAGTAAGTTTGGCGTAATTAACAAAAAACTTTCTGTAAGTTTCATCAGAAGTCCTACAAATAGCAAAAATATATAATATACCGAAAAATGTGCAACTCCTATATAAATAAGTACGGAAAAGTAGGCCATTATAATGTGCCTCTCCATTTAAACAACACCCTTCACTATAATGCATTGGTAGCCATTTTAATTCCTCGAATTAATAGAGAGGAAGCTATTATAATAGCTATTTATTGATTTAATTTCATTTCATATATACTCACAAGTGTAATACTTTCTGGGCCGCACGAGTTTCTTCGTGTTGGTTTAATACTGTCCAACACAGTAAAAATCACGCGGTCCGGACAGTATTGCACTTGTGTTGTGAGTATATTTGAAGTGAAACTAAGTTAATAAATGGCTTTTATAATGGCTTCATCTCCGTTTTAATTCGCCGAATTAAAATGTCTACTATGCCATTATAATGGACGGTGCCATTTAAATGGAGAGGCTCATTATAATGGCCTACATTTCCGTACTTTTTTATATAGGAGTTGCCCATTTTTTGGTATATTATATATTTTTGCAAATAGTAGGTAAAGTTTATATTTAAAGTTGTCATTCCCTTGTGACAAAAATTTGCATTGACTAAAAATGTTCTGAGTAGTAACTGTATTTTAACAAAAGTTTCCCTCCTATAACGTTCATGCACGACAGATAAAGTAAGCTTTAATTTATGTATAACTTAATTTATTGCATTTTTATCAATCATTTTATCAATTTTTTTTCTCTTCTATATTATAAGTTCTGCTTTTTTCTTTTCTCTTGTCTTTCTTGATTTTGTTATAGTTTTATATTGAAATAACTTAGGAAAAAAGAAAGGCAGTCCGCAATAAGAGATTGTTTACCCAGGGAGAGACACAGGTTAGTGGTTACTAGTAAAATTTTTTAACAATCATTATTGCATGAAGGTTGCGTTGCTAAATAAAATGGTGTCCGGAAAAAATACCTTCTGCAAAATATCTTCCGGAAAAAATATCTTCTTTCAGCAGTAAATTATTCAGTGTTATTAAAAACTTTTAAAGCTTTTTTTAAAATTTTATGTCGTTTTAACTTGATTTTAAAGTTTCGCTTAGGCTTAGGGGAAAAAATTTCTTTAGTTGAGAATTTAAAAGTCTTTCAGAAGATATTTTTCCCGAAGATATTTTGCAGAATTTATTTTTTCCAGGCGCCAAATAAATACAATGTTTTAGTTTCTTGTATTATTTTTTTGTTTAATCTTGATAAAAAAACCAAGAAAACTCTTTTTTTAAAAATTTTTTTGTCTTTTATTTAGCAACCTTATTTTTATTTTCACCTCTGAATTTTTTTAGCTTTAAAATGTCATATAGTATTAGTGATGACGTCATATATGTTTTGCTCCGTGGGAAAGGTTGTCAGAGGAGCAGCGGCAAAACAAGGCTTCAAAATGAAGGTGGGAATATGGCTAAAAGAATGCCGCGCGGGCGTGTTATTAGAAAGGCGCGGCGCGTTATTAGACATAATGCGGGCGTCCCTTTATGCGCGCCGTGTCCTTTGATGCGCAGGGGATTTCTCAGGTTTAGAACAACGGATTTTGACCAGGGTGTTTGTTACTGTTAAACTTAAAAAAGGGTAAAAAATGAGGATGGGCTTTCTTTTATAAGCAGCAACTTTGGTCTTTCAATTGATTAGCAAAATGCATAGTCCTTGTTTAGCATTTTCTAATAATTTGTGGGTTACTACAACAGTTAGCTTATATATTGCTACAATTATTATTTTTTAATTCCTTATATCCCTTACTCCAGACATATTATAATAATATGATATTAAGTAATAACATATAAAATAATTGATCTGGCACTTTAGCCCTTGCGGTTTTTTTAAAAATTTTTTTAGCGGTTTTTGTTCCTGGGTGTCTACTCTATTTTTTTATGTATTAAACTGTAAATATTTGGGCTCTACCGGATTTTTGGGTGGGGTAGTTTCTAAGTTTAGTCCACCAAGTGTGAAAATTTTAAAAATTTTGATTAATTTTAGAATTCCGGTTCTCCCTCTTTTTATTGGCATCACAAATCTTAAAAAAATATTTTTGGCCTATAAAACTCACATCTATACTCAAACTTAGGATTTTTGAAAAACGAAAAAAAAATTTTTTTGTCTGTATAATTTAAAATTTTGATAGGGAATAGTGATCTTATTTCACTTAAAGCGATAGTTTTTTTTTAACAATCTGTGTATCAAGCTGAATTTGGGATCCTATCAAGGTTTCTATAAACGTTGGTCGTTATAAAAACGAATGTTCCTGTAATATGGACTGAAATAAATAAAAAAAATAAAAAAGTTTAGTTAGTTATAACACTTAAGGCCGGTTCACACCCGAGTGGCAGCTGATAGCTGATAGTGAACGCGCGCGTTTACATCATTACACTCTCATTGTTGCTGCGGTGTAAACTGTGTGCGCTGTGCGTCACCTATCAGCTGCCACTCTGGTGTGAACCGGCCCATAGATTTTAAAAATCAGGAAAAACCCAAGGCTTAGCTGCCGTAAATTTTAAAAAATGTAAAAAAAAAAGTTGTAAAGACTACCTGCGGTAGGCGCAATCAAAGCCATACTTGCTCAAATTAAACGGCCAAGGAGCTCACAGTGCCGGTTACACTCGCTATTTAATTTTAAATACAAAAAAAAAATTCAAAAAAATCTATTATAAATAGACAAAATGTCTGTCTGTGTGTGTGTTCCCGAACTCCTCCATAACCACCCAACGGATTCAAGTGAATGAGGTATCATTGGAAACCTCAAACCCCAGGAAATATCGTAAGGGGGTTAAAATTTTGAAAGAAATTACGTGGACATCTTTAGACTAGACATCCCATTTTCACCAGAGGGAGGACCCTATAAACTTTGGAAGTTGAAAGTTTTTTGTCTTTCAATTGGCTCAAACTTATAGGTAAGAGTAATTGAATCAATGGAAAGCCAGAATATCACGTTTTTTTGAAAAGATGAACAAGGACATCTTTATGCTGGACAACGTTTTTTACAAAAAAGAGCAATTACATTCCTCGCCCATTACAAAAAGGATTGGGATAAATGAAATGTCATTGCAAAGCTTACAATCCGAGGAATATCATAAAGGGGTTGAAATTTCCAAAAAATTTTGCATCGACATCTTTAGGCTGGACAACGTATTTTTACAAAAGGGGGACCCTCTGGACTTAGGAAATTAAAAAAGTTTTTGTCTCTGAATTGCCTTAAGATTTTTCCTAAGAGTTATTAGTCAATGGAAAGCCAGGATATCATATTTTTTGGAAATATAAATATGAACATCCTTATAATGGACAACACATTTACACTAAAAAAAGAGAAACCCTCCTCCAAAAACACCAAACTTATTGGGTTAAAAGAGGTATCATTACAAAACTTACACTCTGGGGAATGCCGTAAAAAGAAAGAGAGAGAGAGAGAGATTGAATTTTTGGAAAAGCAGTAACACAAACGTTTATAGACAGCTTCTTTATGGACAATTAACTTTTTGACGCAAAAAGAACTGAAAACATGCTGTTTTGAAGTTTCCAATTATAAAGTTTTAAGTTTAATATCAGATTTAAAATTAAAACATTATCTATTTAAAAAAAAACACCAGTCAGTTTAAAACATGGAAAACTACATGATGGACGAATAATAGTTGTTCAGGGACCTGTTTCATAAAATACTGGTCTTCGTAAATTACAAGTCTATCAATAACTTTTTTTATTCTGAACCATTTGCGTTGAAATTTGAAATGAAAAAAGATTATATGCCATGTGCAAACTATTTAAAATTTCATGTACGTAGCTGTTGTGTGTTTAAAGTTATTCCAGTTTTAAACTTTGGCCATTTGTAATTTTTCACAAGTTCTCAAAAGAAAAATTTACCCTATAGGGTAAATTTGGCTGATTGGCTGTATATTTTCTGGTCGGATTTAATTGGTCCCTGTTACCCTGGCCAATCTAGAAGTGGATCAGCCTGGTGTAAACTGCCTTTAGTCACTGTGCGTTCAGTTCACTAGAATTAAAAAGTGACTCCACCTCATGCAATTTGTCTTTACTGAACACCCAAATAAGAATTATAAAGATGCAAACCTGGCGTCCCCGTTTCCCCAAATTTCCCAATTTTTTACCCCTGACCCCCTTCTAGAATTTTAAATCTGACACCCCCCCTCCAAATCTGAATTTAGCCCCAAAACAAAAATCCCAAAATTAACAAAATACTTTTGCTGAAATTTTGGAGTACCATCGACACGCCACACCTCTAAAAATTAGTGATTCCAGTACCAAAAATGCCAAAAATGAAGTATTAATTCCAAACAAATTAGTATATAACCTTTCCTTGATATTGGTGGTGTATTGTATACTACGTCATCCACAAAAAATATCTGGAGATTGCCCACCTATATGCTCAACTTTTTCTCTTCTTAAACCAAATATGATGGAGTGCATGAGCCTTTCAGGTTTTAGGAAATAACTGATAAAATTGACGATCATTGTTGGCAGAGAAATATCTTTTCGGACACCCCCTTCTTCCCAAAAAATCGTAAGCGAGCATTGTAATCAACTCAAAATTTCCAAAAAAAAAGATAAAATTAGAAATAAAAAAAGTTTCTTTAAACTATGTATCTGATTATGGCTATAAATTTTGGATCATTTTGGGCTCAGGATTATGAAACTATCTGGCCTCAAAAACCAAAATAAGGAGTGGCAGTTAACACCTAAATTATGCACGATTGAAAATAATCTTTTCGGTATAAAGTAATAAGAGCGGAAAAAAGACTACATTTGTAGGCACTATAAATAAACAAAAAAACTATAAAAAATCGAATTAGGACCTTAACCTTTAGAGCTCTTTCAATCGAAACCAAGTGCTGATAATTTTTTGGTTTTATTTTGATTTTCTTATTAATTTAGAAAAAAAAAACGTTATCATAATTTAGAAAAAAAACTTTAAAATGTTTTTATGTCTATCTGTGTGCCAATAAATGTTTGGTAACCATTTAACGCTTAAATTTATTATTAGAAAATCTAATTCCGAAAGCATTGTTCAGAAAAAATGCGTTTGCAAAAGTATAAACCTTAAATCTGAAACAAGAAGTGTGAATCGATAGCCTTAAACCTTAAACTTTAAATCTTAAATCTTAAACCTAAAACCTTAAATCGTAAATCTTAACCCTGAAGTGTGAATTGGGCTTTTTAAAGGGTGCCACAAACAAGTTAGATATTATATCATTCTCTGGGAAAGACTTCGTGTTCCTACACAAAGCATAAAGTTTGGTTATAAAGCGCTATAAAGTTTGGTTATATTTACATGTAACGCGCGCAACAGCCATTGTCCTAAATTAGGATGCACCCGAAATTGTGTCAGATTTCTTACCGCATAAAGAAAAAGTAAGTAACTTAACCAGGACACAGCTAACTTTTGAAAGTGGCCGTTAAACGTGTTATGACTACATTATTATGTGTAACACACGCAACAGCCACTGTCCCATCTCAAAGTTAAATGATTAAACCTGTCTATACAAATTGCGGGACAATCAAAAACTGAATGCAACTTAATTCACTAACTAATAATTCAGATAAATAAACTATTTATGAACTAATTAAAAGAATATAAATAAATAAATATTAATAAATAAAACAATAAATAAAAAAACGCGAAATAATTCGGTTCATAGACTTCACCGGTGTGTGTTACGCTCGTTTAGGAAACAATCAGCGTGTTCACCGTGTGCATATGTACTGACCTCTTTGTTTTACGTGTGTGTGAGTGCGTGATCCATTTTGTTTTGTGGTATAACCTGCTTACTTTTAATCGAAACCTTAATCGAAACCTTAATTTAATCCTAATCGAAACCGGTTTCGATTAAATTAATCGAAACCTATATCGATATTAATTTTAACCTTAATTTTAACCTATATCGATACTAAATTCGATAATTTCGATTAAATTAAAGATTAAATTAAATTAAAATTTAGGTTTCAATTAAGATTAAATTAGTTCAAAAACTAGTATCGATTAAGGTTTCAGTTAAGGTTTCAATTAATCTTTTCAATCCCTAATATTTTGTTTTTTGTTTGCTTTTTTTTTTTTTTTTTGGGGCGGTGCCCCCCCCCCCCCCCTCCTATATATATATATATATATATCTATATATATATATATATATATATATATATATATATATATATATATATATATATTATATATTCCGTGTGTTATGGGTGGGGGGCGACGCTCCCTCTTTTGGCCTTTCCTCTGGGGCGCGGTTTGCCCCTCCCCCTCTGCTGCGCCCTTTTTTGTGGGGTTGCCCCTTTCTTTTTTTTCTCCGGTTAAAAATGTAGTGCTCTTAGTACTTAATTACATATAATTTTCCCTCTTCCGGGTATATCTGTATTTTTCTTTTTTATATTCCCCCCTTTTGCTCATAAGTTACAAATCCCTTGCAGTCGCGCATATATTTTTAAATAAATTAGGCAATTATTTTAAAGTTTAAATAAGGTTGTTTCTTAATAGAATTAAGCAACAACCTTTTTGAGCGTCTCACAAACCTCCCACATCAAAACGTCAAATGTCGAAACGTCAAACAAGCCTCATTTTGACATTTATGACCCAACAAGGGTCCCTAAACAAATACCTCCATTGACGATTAAAACAAACATGGAATTTGGACGCCCGTTAGGATAGTAGTCAAAGAACCACGCCACTCAATAGGTATAGATTTTTATGACACAGCGTGGACGTCTTCAGAAAGTAAGTAAAGCTTCAATAGTAGGACTTCAGCGGAATCCACCGATTGTCTCTGCAATGCGGTACATGCTATACCTGCACAGCCACCTTATATTCCTTCTCCACCCCAAGAAGTGGACCAAAATGAAGGTGAATCTTCTACAAGTTCTAGTCATTTTGCTGATCCTCTGCTAGAATTGATGAAAAACGCAGGGTTTATAAGAAGTGTGCACAGGTACAGACGTTTCCAATGGGAACAACATAAACGGGACTTAATTTTGTGGGCATGGAATCGTGCAAGGGGCAACTAAATACTAGAGAGACCAAAAAGTCCACAACCATTACCAGAGGCAAGAGTAAATCAACCTAGACAACCTCATCTCAATGCCAATCCATTAAAAGCCTGGAAAAGGCCATGGAAGGAACCGCAACAACTAAGTAAATTAGGCCGCATGAAAGAAGAAATCAAAGAATTAGTACCACTACTCCTACTTGATCCTATTCCTACCTTGCAGGAAGTAAAGGCTCCTCAGTTCGAAAATCGCTGACATGCTATTTTTTACCATAAAGATGGGTAGTCAACACTTGCAATTAGTAGGACAACAATATAAACGCAGACGTTCATTTTGCACCTGAGACTTGTAGAAATCGCGACACACCTGAATTGTTTAGTAGGATGGACATATAACAACTGAATTGAGAAAAAATTTTTTTCGGCATTTGTGTTTGGCCTGGCCCCTCTAGCTCTAGGGGGGTCAACCGCAACCCCCCCCCCCCAAAAAAAAAAAATTTTTAGGTCAAAAGGAATAAAAATTGGCGGAATAAATAAATATAGCAATGAGATCAATATGGTACACACTTCGAGCAGGAAGGCAAACAAAATATATAATTTAGAGTGTATTAGCGTGGCAAAAATTCGCGAAAACCGCGCGCATTCAACGCATTATAAAAAAAATTTTAGCGAGCCCATTTTGCTTAAACTTTCAGGAAAAACTCAGGAAAGTATGTTTTAACAGCGTACCAAGCGGCGTTTCTTATCTCATACTAATAAAAAAGTTTTGTTTTTTTGGCACCAGGTTTTTTTTACCGCATCGGTTGTAATGATGACGTCAGCAAAAACATTTTTTTAACCTTGTAAAAAGATAGCCAAGAGTCCAAGCTATGCTCCCATATATGTCCTGCACATATTTTAACCTCCGTTATGGATACATATCATTTCAAAGTTCCAGTTTTGTCGCCAGTCCGCATTATTTTTCTATGAACTATAGTTTGGAATTTATTGTGAAAAATGTTTAAAACTGAACAAAAATAGAGATTTAATTTTAAATTAAAATTGAAAAAGTAGAATATAAATGTGAAGTAAACATTACGCAGATAACATAAACGTACTGGGCGATTTCTTGGCGGTGGGTGTGCGGGCGGCCTTCTTGGGTTTGGGTTTTGTTGCCTTTTTGACGGCCTTATCGGCGACGCGGAAAGATCCGCTGGCTCCCGTGCCCTTGGTCTGCTTCAGGAGACCGCTCTTGACTCCACGGTTGATGGCTAGTCTGAGGTGAGAGTTGATCTAAACAAATTAGACATAGTGAGAAAAATCTTACAATAATATCGATACCAAACAGCCTGAAAAACGTTTAAAAACAAAACAATATAGTTGAAATACAATAGTAATAAAATATATAAAGATAAAAAACAGGGACATAACCAGGGGGGCGGCCGCCGCCCCCCCCCCCAGAAACGGTCGGAGGGAGAGAATAAAACCCGGGCGAAAAGTCCCGGGCAGCCGGGCGATAGCAGGGGATAAAACCCGGGTGGTTTAAAAAAATCGTATTTAAATGTACACTTGATCAGAAATTAAGTTATAAAACTGAAGTTTAGTTGTTTTACTACATTTGGGCCAAATTTTATGGATATTTTTATTTTAGCGAAATTTAAATAAAAATATTTTTATGGCATTGTGCCAATGGCATCTGAAAGTATAAAACCCGGGCGAAGGGGATCTTTAGAAACGGTGGGACATCGCGAGGATAAAAACCGGGCGGTCAATTTTTTTTATTCTAAAAAATTTATTGAACAATAAACACAGCTGAATTAATCGTTTGCGAATTTCTTGAGGCTCTAACTTGCATTTACACAAAGATTTTTTTCAAACAATTTAAAAAAAGTAGCTTTAAATTGGTTTTAAACTTTGCCCGGTTTTTCTTTTAGGATCGCCCGGCTTTTATCTTTTTGAACTTGTTTTCGCACATAGCCATAAAAATAACTATCTAATATTCTTGCTAAAAAAATATTTTTAAATACAAAAAGCAAGTTAGAGCCTCAAAGAATTCGCAAACAATTAATTTAGCAGTGTTATATTGTTCAATAAATGTTTTAAAATAAAAAAAATTGACCGCCCGGCTTTTATCCTCGCGATGTCTTACCCTTTGCACCTTCGCCCGGGTTTTATACTCTGGGATGCCATTGGCACAATGCCATAAAAATATTTTTATTTAAATTTCGCTAAAATAAAAAGTTTTATCCATAAAATTTGGCCCAAATGTAGTAAAACAACTAAACTTAAGTTTTATAACTTAATTTCCGGTCAAATGTACATTTAAATACGATTTTTTTAAACCACCCGGGTTTTATCCCCTGCTATTGCCCGGCCGCCCGGGACTTTTCGCCCGGGTTTTATTCTCTCCCACGGTCGGACAGGGGGAAAAATAAGGATAGTGGTTGGGCGGCCCGCGATAACTTTCTATAGTATACATACATATATCTCGCTATTTATCTTGCCTAATGCTAATGTTATTTCATAGTTAGTACAATATTTTTTATAAATAATAAGTACTACACAGAAAGCAAAACAAAAAATCATATTGGTTGATTTATATACCTCCCCCCTCCTCCTATATTTTCCAGCCGCCTATAGAATTGACTCGGATTTTTTTCATATAGGTAGTTAGGTACCCTAAAAACATGGAGCATAGATGAACAAGGGGGGAGGGTAGGGGTCCACCCCGCTAGCCTCGAAATTTGCCCCCCCCCCCCCCCCCCAAATTTTATATTTTTTTTATTTTAAATTTTTTACCCCTGACCCCCCTCTCGAGAAAATTTTTAATACTTATTTATACTAAATTTCCTTCCAAAAACGTGAATTTTTAAAACAAATTCATGTTTTTACACCCATTTTATACCTAATATCGCTTTTTATTCAATAAAACGTAGTATTATCCTATAAAAAGAACAATTATTAAAGTTATTATGGTTTAAAACGGTTTTGCTTTGGACACCGGACCCCACCTGACTCCCCTCTAGGTTTCAAAATCTTCCACCCCGGGTCGACCCCCCTAGAAAGCTAGGGGGGTTCGACCCCTCTAGATTTTGAAATTTCATTTACTCGGGGTAAACATCCCCCTAGATTTTTGATCGTGTTCATCTATGACATGGAGTCGAGATGCCGCTCATGTGTTTTGGTTTACAATGTGGGTGTAGACAAGGAGGGGTCTGAAAGGTCTCTAAATTCCTTTTTTGTGAAATCCAGGCTCTGCCAATGTGTGCCAATGTAATTTTCAACTAAAAAACATGTTATTACCGCTAAAAACATTAGATAATAGGTTATTAGGCTAAAAACAGTGTATTATACAGCTTTATCTACGTTTATCCCTGCTTTTTTAACGTTTTCAAAAATTACGGGGGGGGGCAATCCCCCCCCCAAAATGAAACTCTGGATACTGGGTCAGGGGTAAAAAATTTGAAAATTTGGGGGGAGGGGGTGTCAAAAACGTTTTCAAAAATTAAGGAGGGGGCTCCGCCCCCCCCCCCCCCAAATTTTTTTTTGTACTACAATCCCCCCCCTCCAAAATGAAACTCTGGCTACGTCCCTGATAAAAAATAAAGCTTACCGAAGCAATGTTGGATCCGACTTTGTAGTTGGCGATGATGTATTTGAGGATGGCGGCCTTGCTGGAACCATTGCGCTCTTTCAGACTGTTGATGGCTGCCTTGATCATGGCGGCGTAGGTGGGGTGACTGGCCACTTTATTGGGCTTTCCAGAACTGGCCCGTTTCTTGGGGGATGCAGCGACTGCAGACATGATTTCTCGGGATTTCAAACAAAGAACAAGAATCGAAGAAAGGATTAGAAATGATGGATGCCATTTTTGCGCGTCTCTTTGTATTTATCCGTACGCGCGCGCACCTCGTCGAACGCATCTGTGTAAACAACCCTTTCGCTCAGGTGACGGAAGTATTACAATTACCGAATCGTAAATGGCTTTAAAACTTCTTTAAATAAATAATATTCCTAAAATATTTTTTGAAAAATTTTTATGAAATTATGTTAACAAGACTTTGGGCGACTTATTACTTAAATTTTATTATGTTTTGCGTTTTAGTTTTTGAATACTGGGTATTTTAACAAAAGTGTTTTAAAATCAAGTATTAAATAGAGTTTACAAAAATAGTTTATTTAAATTGGTTTTGAAATTTTTTTAATTATAAATGATTTAGTACTATAGCCAACAGTCTAATCCCCATGTACAAAAAATTTTAACCAGATTGGTTGTTTGTTTATTTCAAAATGTAAAGTTAAATTAGGAACAAATTACGCACCAGAATAAATTCGAATGTAATTCGTTTGACATGTTTAAATTATATTTATTATTTTATGTTTTTGTGAAATTTGTATAATTTTAAAATTTCAACGACAACTACTTATGTTTAAACTAGTTAGTTTTTATCATATTTCATCAATTAGTTTATACACTACGTTTAAAATTTGTTTCAGAAGATGGTAATAGTTTTTCAGATTATTAGATTTTAATTTCCGAATTGTACTTACACCAATTATTATTTGAATAAAGGTTTATATTGTCAATCGATTAAAAATTTGTAAAAAATGTTAGCATTTGTTTTAACGAATAAAATACACAATCAAAAACATTAAGGGAATTAATAATTTACAAACGAAAATCTTGTTATATATTTAACTAAAATATGACTCACATCTGAATGTCTTTTATATATAAAAAGTTATAATCACAAAAATCTTCAAAAACACAAAAATCAAAAAAAAGTTTGTTTTTTAATCGAAAAAAAAAATCAAAAATCAAAAATGCACTTGTGTTTTTATAATTTGATTACAATATATAATTTATAATGTGATTGCTAAAATTAAAATGAAATTCTAACTCTATGAAATTTCAACCATTTTTTCAAAAACTATTTTAAGTTTTTAAAATCAATAATTTATTCCGTGTGTATATTCGAGATATATGTAACTTTGTGTTAGCTACTAAAAATTTTTAAGCCTATTTTTAGTTACACAATAGAAAAAAAATACAGATTAAGAAATTATTTTACTTCAAACTAAATGGATAGAAAATTTTCAAAATCATTCTATACGATAATTTAATAAAGTATCTAATACAAACTACAATTAATTATGCTATTTTATATTGGTTTACACTTAAAATTAGCTGTATTTAGAGTCAAAGAGTAAATCTAAAGTTGTGCTATCTTATTTACAGATTGGCGGGGCTCACCTTCAAAAGAGTCCCGGCACAAAAGAGTCCTGAAAAAAATCGCAGCTGGCACAAAAGAGTCCTGGCACAAAAGAGTCCCGGCACAAAAGAGTCCTGGAGAAAATGCGTTCATGCGCCCAAGCGCTGCTAGGGCTGAGGTCGGCACAAAAGAGTCCTGGCATAAAATCAATTTTTAACAGCTGACATACAATGAAAAAGTGTACGGAGGTAAAGCAACGAAAATATTAAGCCCCAGGCGCCTGTTAAGACACAAAAAAGTGGAGTAGAATAAGAAGTAAAAAAATAAATAAATAAAATAATAAATCAATAAAAATTTGTTAATTTTCAAAAAGTGGCACAGTAAAAACTAATACTGTAGCCATGTTTAACAACACTTAACCGGTATTTAACTTTTAATTTTTTCCGGAGAAAACAGAATTTTTTAAACTAAATTTTTTCAACGTGTGTTTAAACAATAAAATAGCCTAAATTGCGTATAGAATAAATTAAAACCGGTATGGCCCGACTCGCTCCCGCCGACTCGCTCCCGGCCGACTCGCTCCCAGCCCAACTCGCTCCCAGCCCAACTCGCTCCCAGCCCAACTCGCTCCCAGCCCGACTCGCTCCCAGCCCAACTCGCTCCCAGCCCGACTCGCTCCCAGCCCGCTCCCGTTTAAAACTGTAAACGCATTTTTGAGTTTGTCGAAAAACGCATATAAAAACGAAACTGGACGTAAGCCACTTCAATTTCAGTTTTAATTCGCACAATAAAAGGTAAATAATATTTTTCTTCTCTCATAAAGGTAAGACAGTAATGTAAAACTCCGTGACCATGTGAAAAACAGGGAACTAAACACTCATTATTCATTGAATAAGACACTCAGAAAGAAAGAAAAATTCGACCTGCAATGTTTTTTTTCCTGTTTATTCACATAGCCACCGAGTTATATACCCTTTTCACAAGCGATGTGATTAAATTTTTTACGCTGTGCACATAAAAATAAATTACATCAACGAACAGGGCATAGCATGTTCTGTTATAAAGATGAATAACTTCATCATACGTTAACATTTTATTTTGCGGTTATGTGCTATATTATAAAAACAAAATCGGGGCCGCCGCGCCACGATCGCACTTGAAAAATAAAATATAAATCCGAAATTAATTCAAATTATGTCGATTGGTAGGGCGCAAACTGTATTTAAACTGTTATCAACGGTCCGTGATACATCTTGAAGAATGTTTGAACGTATCGCAAACATATATTTGGAAAAATTTTAAATTTTTTGGAAAAATTTTTTGACAGTGTGGGTCCGCAATAAATGATATTTTTATCACGTCTGGTATCAAAAACTAGGCAAATATTTATTTTATCTTAATTTATAACTCAAGCTCTATCCGGTGGTGTGTTTATTTTATTTCTAAAACTTCTCTACAAAAACCCGCTTTCATCGCTAATTAATTTCGGATTTATATTTTATTTTTCCAAGTGCGGTCGTGGCGCGGCGGCGCCGATTTTGTTTTTATAATATAGCACATAACCATAAAATAAAATGTTAACGTATGATGAAGTTATTCATTTTCAGAACAGAACATGCTATGCCCTGTTCGTTGATGTAATTTATTTTAATGTGCACAGCGTAAAAAATCTGTAATCGCATGGCATCCGTTCCAATCGCATCCTCTTATCGCATCCTCATCGCTTGTGAAAAGGGTAATATACACACACTACTGTCTTCTTTTTATAAGAAAAAACGTTATGCTTTTGTAAAATCGATCTGGATAATGTTAAATTGCAATTGGTAAAATTAAAAAAGTGGCTGTACTGTGTACCTGCCTTTGACTCTAATAAAAAGAAAGACGTGAGCGACGTGATATACCAGTTATGCTATTCCATTGCAACTTTTGTTTCGTTCATTATACTCGGACAGGCCATCTGTGAAAACGGGGCGGTCGACCGCACTGGCGGTGGACCGCACTCCCTTATGAAAAAGTGCGGGAATGACTTTTTAAACAAAATATACTACAATGATTTTCATGGTTTTTTTCTTCTGCGGTCAGTGTTTTTACAGATCGGTAATCGTAGTTTATATAAAACTTCAGTAAACACATTTTTTACTAAACCCAACGGCACTGTAGAAGCGACAGAGTGGTTGTGCCAGCCGCACGGCACGCAGAAAAATTATAAAGAAAATAAAAAAAACAATAACAGAAATACGCACGGTATTCTTATTATTTTTATTTTAACCATTTCAATAATTTGGAAATAAATTTAAAATAAACCGCTGGCATTAATCCAACAACAATCAGTGTTTAAGTAATGACGCTTCCTGATGGCATTCGAGTTTAAGCTAATAATCTGTTATAAAAATGCGTTTACAGTTTTAGCCGGGAGCGAGTCGGGCTGGGAGCGAGTTGGGCTGGGAGCGAGTCGGGCTGGGAGCGAGTCGGGCTGGGAGCGAGTTGGGCTGGGAGCGAGTCGGGCTGGGAGCGAGTTGGGCTGGGAGCGAGTTGGGCTGGGAGCGAGTCGGCCGGGAGCGAGTCGGCGGGAGCGAGTCGTGGGCAACCCAATTAAAACATTTTCAAACAAGTCTCTTCATCTGCTTGAAATGGCTGGAGCCCCGGAGCTTGATATTGAAGGGTAGAAAAATCACTTCTGTTAACTTTTATTTATTTTAAATCACCTATTTTTTCTGCTTTAATAGTAAAGTATACCACTTTAAAAGTAAAAAATTGTTTAAAAAACTACACAAAAGATTTTAAAAAACTATAAAGGTTACGATGGAAATTCAAATGTATCGAAGAGAATTTCGCAATTATATTAGGAGGTTATGTTCGTTTTAGTAATAGATTCATCAATTAATATTTATTTAATGGTATATTCAATTTTTTTATTACAATTTACTTTTTTATTAAAATCTACTTTTTTATGTGTTTTTTATTCATTATATAACTGCTTTAGGTGTTTGTGGTATCCATTTTTATCCCACCTCCCATTATTAATATAATCATTATGCAAAATCTTTCTGTACATTCGGAATTCTGTCGTAATCTTTAATAATATTTTTAAAAATGTTTATAACATATTTTTTAATTTTTAACTTAAAACGAGTTATAAAACAAATTTGTGATTATGCTAAAAGTCCTTAAGATTTAAAAGTTATTTAAAGCCATATTAAATTGGACACATCTGGTTTTCTTTACAGTTACGGTCACAACACTTATTTGATAAAAATTGTAATATTTTAATTATGAACAAAAAATTTATCCCAACAAAAATACTTATTTAGACATGATTTTGTTACTTAATTATGACAAAAAACAGTAATTTAATATTATATAATTTATACCCAAACACAACACATGACACAACAAAACACACACACAAATCCAAACACATGTTTTTCTATTTTTTAAATACTTTACAAAACTTTGAGCGTATTAATAACTAAATAACAAAAATACTTAAAAACATAAATTTTTTACCGGCGTAATTCTTCACACAACATCTTAAGAGGCTAATTAAAAAACAAATAAAAAACTGGAAGACAGCTGAGGTGTGAACATTGTATCTCAGCTGTGAAAAATTTATTTTATGCCAGGACTCTTTTGTGCCGACTTCAGCGCTCGCAGCGCTTGGGCGCATGAATGCATTTTCTCCAGGACTCTTTTGTGCCGGGACTCTTTTGTGCCAGGACTCTTTTGTGCCAGCTACGATTTTTTTCAGGACTCTTTTGTGCTGGGACTCTTTTGTGCCGGACCCCGTTAGCAGTGTTCCTTGAAAGAGTGGATGCTGCAGTGTCCATGTTTAGTAGTTCGTACTTTCAGCATAGGGATGCATTGAGCACCAGATTTTAATTGTGAGCTGAGCATTACTTAGTACTCACAATTAAATTAATTGTGAGCTTGAGCCTGAGTACTCACAATTAAATATATGTGAGTACCAATTGGTATTGACAAGAATATATAAGAGAAGAATGTAACACTCAATACAAAAAATCGCACCCATCCGTGCATCGGTTTGCCATAAATAAACCCCCCGGGGGGGTTTATATACCCCCCGGGGGGGTTTATGTACCCCCCCGGGGGTACATACACCCCCCCGGGGGAGTATATAACCCCCCCCGGGGGAGTATATAAACCCCCCGGGGGAGTATATAGACCCCCCCGGGGGAGTATATAGACCCCCCGGGGGAGTATATAGACCCCCCGGGGGAGTATATAGACCCCCCGGGGGAGTATATAGACCCCCCCCCCCGGGGGAGTATATAGACCCCCCCGGGGGAGTGTATATGCTCCCCCAAAATTTAAAAAAAATTTTTTTTGTTGAAACGCGTCGCCGCGGCGCGGTTGTCTTGTTGATTGTAGAAACTGTATTTATTATGTAAAAATAGTGTTTATTTTGTAATAAAGTTATATTTTATCGAAATTTTATTGAAATTTCCGTTAAACGTGAAACTTTTGATTTGTAAAACAGTTGTTTTTGTGATAATGGCCGGAAAAGCTTACGTGAAATTCGATTTGTACGATGATATGTTTGCTGCTTGGAGAAACCGAATTGATGACGACAAGAAAACCACAAATGAGTTGCAGAAAACAGAAAGTAAACTTTCCGAAATTGCGTTTAAGAAAGGTTGGGACTTGGCTCGAAGTCACGCGGCAAAGGTTGGACTTTTTTAAAAAACAGTAACAAACAATGTTGTTCACAAAATTTTGTGTGTTCCGTTAATAACATAAAATTTGTCGTATTCTTTCCATGTAATTTCGTCTTAACGAATAACCGCTCAGGCTTATTGGGTAAATGACTCAATTTCAAACACGCCCTAATTTCAGAGAAAAAATGTAGGTCTCGGGAAAACGCACATAACTCTAGTCAGATGAAAGCTACGAAAAGATCAAATATGCTACGTTTAAATGTAGGCAAGACTTCAAATATCAAGAATTGTGAGTTTTTTTTAAAGCCTCTTATTTTCTTATTCACATTGCAAGTATAATTTGTTTTTGTCTTTATTTCGCCCCTTTTTACTTTTGCCAAATGCTAAGGAATATGATTTTTTGGTTTTGTATACTGAGGTCCCGCGCGGGCATTTGCATACGAGGATTTTTTGTTGTCGCTGAACTTGTATTCTGTTTTTTAAGGTTTTGTCTTATTTGAAAAAATCGGAAATAAATAAGGTCAATCCGTCGTTGTACGACTACTAAAAAATAGTTTATCACCTATATTTTGACTTGTTGATGTTTATCTGTCGTTAATTGTGCGAAATGGACAAAAATAGGCCAAAATATGTTTTTAAAAATTTAAATATCTTGACAACCGTGATATATCCACTTCGATCAGAGTCTAATTCCTAAAGCCAACACCATCGGCGGCGTATAATGTACTTTTTTATGGAATGCGTCGGCATTATGTCCTAACTATTTGTAAAAAATTTCACCAAAATGCACCAAAATCATCGAAATCAGTGTTCGCAGCTGTCTTAATAAAGCTGTTACAATTAATTATGGCCATATAGGTACAAAGTAGGTTATCTAACATAGTTTCTTTTTTTTTTCAAATCGCTCCGAGATTTTGATACAAACAAACGCGGCCACGCGACGCGGCGGGCCGGGTTTTTTTACTAAACAGTAGTAACTAGTAATCCCATTCACACTACCCAGTTTATTGTTAGGAATAATGTGAGTCCCAAAAAGAATTTTTAAATATGCATATGATGCAGTAAATTTTTTTTATCAAATTCATTAAAACAAATCGAGAAAAACTACTTTCCCATTTTCCCAAACAAATAATATTTACAGCGTTATATGCAAATTTTAGTCCTGAAAGGAGTTTTCAAGTTTGCATATCACGCAGTAAATGTTTTTTGGGAAAATAATTTTTTTCGATGTTATAAATTAAAACGATCAAAAATTTAAAAAAAAAATAGTGTGTTATAATGCGAATCAAAAAATTATTTTCGGGGTTCAGATTACATGTACCTAACTAAACTGGGTAGTGTAATGTAAATAGACTTTTAACCCCCTGGCGCTTTTTGATCGTCCAAGTTCGCAGGGACGCGGCTTTCAATACAAATTGTGCGGTCGTTGGCCGGAGGTCGCAAGAAATTTTGCGTCTGCGTCCGAAAATTAGACTTTTTGGAACGTTCATTTATCACTAAATTGAATCCTAATCAAAATATAAAACATACCATGAATTTCGCAGCTTGATTATCTAATGAAATATATTATCAATGACACTTGTCGACAACATTTTTTTTTCTGCAAAATGTACTAATGTACAATAATATTACTTTTTAGGAATTTAGTGATAAATGGACGTTCCGAAAATTAGAATTATTCGGATACAGACGCAAAATTTCTTGCAGCCTGCGGCCGCAATATTTGGACGGAAGGCCGCGTCCCTGCGTATTTGAACGATCAAAAAGCTCCAGGGGTTAAAGCCACAAGAAATGAAAATGGGTTGCGCGTTTTTTATTTCAATGTAAAAAACTGCAATTTTAACAATTAACACGGTTTTTTACGTTTTTTAAAATTACGTTCCGGCCTTTTTGCATTCCAATAAAAAACATGCAACCCATTTTTAGTTTTCTTTTTTGCGGCTTTAAAAAGGTCTTTTTTAAAGGTCTATATAAATAAAGCAACATATTTCTCCTTGAAATGGAAAGTATAAAAAATATATGATTTTTTTCACCTTTTTTGGGCCGTTTGGGGCAAAAATTGATGTTTAAATGGGTCTGTATGATTTCAACTTTTTAACCCGTGTCCCTATTTGTATTCCCCGTTTTATTCGTATTGAAGAAAAAAAAGGACAATCGCGTTCGCAAAAAAATTATTGAAGATAAAGGGAGGACAGTTTGCGTTTGCAAACAAAAAAAGGAAAGCACCGTTTTACAAGTCATAGTAAGGAAGATTTTGAGAGCCAATCAGTCTGCGAAATCCTGAAGGTGGCGTTTTGCGGTTTTTTCCGTAACACTCTGGATTTGGAATTTTGTATACAACATTAAAAGCTGGGGAGTTTTAAAATCACACTCATACCTAACACCATGGCTAGCATGATAGCAACATGATAAAAACAGCAGCAGGAAACTCTGAGAGAGGAACGCACTCCAGCAACACTAGGTAGCTGAGAGCTGGAAGTAAGCTGCGCTCTCTCGGGCATTTTTGGGTAGGCTCAGCCTCCAAGCTTTCGAGGCAAGGTTTTTGGGAAGTTTGAGACGCCTCATCAAAATATAATCAACTTATATTTTGATTTAGGACACAGATTTTCCTCAGGCGAATTGCCTGCAAAACTTGGATGCTAAGACTACAAAAAAACCCGGAACGCGCCGTCGCAGGAGTGTTCAAAAAAGCCTGCGGCGAGGTGTTCCGGGAATAGTGGTACCGGTGGCGATTAGTCGCCATCAGGTACCCCACGGGTGCCATGAATCGTAGCACTGGTGAGGTATACCTGTATCTCAAGGGTGCTTTCGCCCATGGGATACGGGAAGTATTCCATGGGATCTACGATATATGGCGCTTTTGGGGTGCCGCCGGTATCCCATGGGCGCTACATTGCGTGGCGCTCTTGGGATACTGTTGGTAACCCAAGGGTGTTTTGCGGCACCCTTCGGTTACCGACGGTACCCCAGGGGCTCCATACACCGTAGCGCCTGTGGGATACCGGTAGTATTCTGCGGGTGCTGCGGTGGCACCCGTGGGGTACCGCCGGTATCCCATGGGTGCTACGGTGTATGGAGACACTGGGGTACCGTCGGTAACCCAAGGGTGTTTTGCGGCACCGTTGGGTTACCGACGGTACCCCAGGGGCTCCATGCACTGTAGCGCCTGTGGGATACCGGCGGTATTCCACGGGTGCTGCGCGGTGGCACCCGTAGGGTACCGCCGGTATCCCATGGGCGCTACATTGCGTGGCGCTTTGGGATACCGTTGGTAACCCAAGGGTGTTTTGCGGCACCCTTGGGTTACCGACGGTACCCCAGGGGCTCCATACACTGTAGCGCCTGTGGGATACCGTTGGTATTCTGCGGGTGCTGCGGTGGCACCCGTGGGGTACCGCCGGTATCCCATGGGTGCTACGGTGTATGGAGACACTGGGGTACCGTCGGTAATCCAAGGGTGTTGCGTGGTGGCACCCGCAGAATACTGCCGGTATCCCATGGGTGCTATATGGAACCCCTGGGGTACCGTTGGTAACCCCAAGGGTGTCGCAAAACACCATTGGGTTGCATTTTGATGCATATTTTTAAAAAAAGGAAAAAAAAAATTTACAGCTATATTAAAAAACAAAACTTAACACAAAAATAGAAAATAATAAATGCTGTTTTTTAAAAAAGTCCAGTTTTGACTTAAATGAAGAAAATGGTGGGCCTGATTTTTTCGCCCGCTTAGTTGTTTCTGCCAAACAACTTATTTTTGTGTGTTTGGGTCGGCATTTGGAGAAAAGGCAGGAATTCACAACGGAAACAGTTGCACACTTCTGCGAGCTCCTGGGTGGGAACTATCGATACTGCTGCGGTATAACAGAAGAGGAATATAGCACAGTTCGAAAACAGTTTTCTACAATGAGCAGCTATGTTGAAAAGTTCGATCACCCCTTGAGAGGTGGATAAATATGCAAAGTTTTGTAGTTAAACTGTTTCTTCTGATACAATTGGATTAATTAATAACAAAAAATGTTTTGAGTCATACCCAGAATATATGAGAGAGCATATGCCACCCTGAAAAAAACCTGAATTTATGTGTTTCCTCTTCTACCTTCTCTTGAGTCCGAAATTTTAACCTCCATAGGGCCTAAAAATTTCTACCCCCTAAATATACAAAAAAAACGCATTATCTTCAGGAAACAAAAAATACAAAAAACTATTAATAATTTCTTCCGTTGCTTTTTGTTTACCGTCATTAATCACAGTCAGATATTAATGTTTTAGAAGCGATAATAAAATAAATTGCTGAATACTGTATTACTTGAAAAAAAAGGTCCAATATTTGGAAAATACACAGTTTTTAGTAGGGGTGGAGATTTTTCTCCCAGTTGTTGAAGTTCTCACTTCTTACAGAATTACACATCAAACCTGGTTTTTTACTGAGTGTCATATTCATCTCCCTTATTTCTTGAATCAAAGATAAAGCATATGTAGTGGGGCGATTCATAAAAAAGTGGTAAATCAACCTTTTTTTAATACCAGGGTTTTACCAGGATATATACTAAGTGGGAATGGATCACTTCTGCTGTGCGGTTAGGTCTATACATATGTGTGACGCGGTTTGTTGCGACATGTCGCACAATTGAATCTGCTCGAAACTCACGCACAATTTAACTATGATCAAAAGTCCATACTTTTTTCTCTCATAAAGGTAAGACAATAGTGTATAACTCCGTGCTTATGTGAAAAACAAGGAACGGCACACTCGAATCGAAAACTGAGATAAGAAAGAAAGGACGAAAAATTCGATGGACAGTGTTCCATTCCCTGTTTTTCACATAGCCACGGAATTATGTATACTCGGAACAGGCCATCTGTGAGAACAATTCGAACGACCGCCCTCCCTTATACAAAAGTGCGCGAATGATTTTCAAAACAAAATATATTACAAAAGTTTTCGTGGTTTTTATTTTGTGGTCCCGTTTCTTTACAGATAGGCGATGGTAGTTTATACACGAGTTCCCCGTAGCCGCACAACACATGTTAAAAACGATGGAAAAAAAGCAAAAAAACGTGCAAAAATCCTTATAAGAAACTCGTGTATATAACACTCCTGTTTTACTTTTGTGAGAGAAAAAATTATACAGTTTTGCTTAGATTAAAAGCAGTAATCGATAAAGAGAAAACGGTTAATTTATCACCGCTGGTATGTGGTTGTCAAACACTAGTTAAATTGTGGTCATGGGTAAAAAAAGTTGAGTTATATCGGGTTAAGCCTGTTTCTAACTGGGTGCAAAGAAAAGAAACTAATGGTGCAAAAGTGTATAAACAATGAGTAGGACAATCCATAGAAAAAGTGGGGATTTACAGGTACCGTGTTGTTACAGGATGCACGTAATGCATTAACGAATGCATGTAATGCATTACATGCATCCGTTAATGCCCCATTACATTCGTATGTAATGCATTACATGCATCCGTTAATGTGCATCCATTAACATGCATTATGTGCATCCGTTAACAACGCGGTCCCAGTAAATCCTCACTTTTTCTATTGATTGTCCAACCCTTGTTTATAAACCTTTGCCAATAGGTATCCGGACAACAAAATTTTGCAGTTTCAATCAATATCTATAACGGCACAATTTAACAATTTACATCAATACATTATTTTGTAACTTTTAATTTTTAACAAAAAGTTTAGTCCTGAACGGTTGCGTGTTGAGTTCTGTGCGGTATGTGTTTCGTTTATTTTTTTAAAAATGGCTCAGCCTGATATAACTGCACTTTCGTTCGGTGTGGCGGTGGTCTATTTAGAACAGTTCGGATAACCCAACAAAAGCTAACCCAGGAGTGTCACCTTTTTCTCTATTATATATTCTTGATTTTACCGACCGCTCAGATATGTTGAGATAACCGCACAGCTGTTGAACGTTAACAACTGAGTTTAACGCATTACAACTGGGCGTAGCGTAACGCGTCAACAAAGGGGTTAACACGTTACCGGTGGGTGTAACTTCGTAAGATAATGAATTCGTAACTTTGTGTCTTTAGTGTCATTCCCTTTTTATATATCTTGATTTTTTTATAAATTCTTATTTATCCACCTTTTAAGCATATCGCTCCAACGATTGTCGGCTGTGGTTTTCACTGTCAAGTAACTGTTCGGATGACAATGAAAAATGTCCAAGTTGCAAATGTGCATTTCGGAATCTTAAATCCTCAAAAACGCGCCAACTAAAACTAATACACAAAAGTAGTGCTTGTTATTAAAAATCTTGCATATGTATAATATAAAAAGAAATATGCATCCACTGGATAATTCAAGCCCCCGGGGGATTTATTTATGCACAGGGGTAAATCTATGTTTTGGGGTGGTAAATATACTGTTGATAGCAGCGCATGCATACAAAAAAAGACGTACATTCTTCTCTTATATATTTTTCTTATAGCGCACCATTGCTCAGTTAGTTTATAGTTTAGACTGGTATTCTCTTCAATTCATAGTTCAAATTCTTATGTTATAACAGTATTATAATTTACAAAAAATACGTTAAAATTACCGTACTTTAAACTGTTCCGTAGCTATTCGCAGTTGATGTGATTCTGAAAAAATTTTTATCTATACTCTTGTGCGGTCGTAACCGCACAAAAATAGTCTGGAATCGGAGTCAACCGCCGTTTTTGATGAAAACCTTTACGGAACAGGTTAAATATAAAAATCATTAAGATTTTTTTAAATTTCAAGCACAAAAAGATCCATCATCTCGACTGGACCCTAGTTCACACTGCAATTTGCGGTATCTTGATTCTAAAAGTTTAAACATACGAAAGAAACGGAAGGTGATAGCTGATCAAGCAAGAATAAAAAAGCAAAACAAAGAAAACCAGAAGCTAATGGTGAAATAACCTTAATTGTGTTGAAGTTATTTTTTACCTTTATTACGATGGTACAATTCCATAAATTATAGGAATATGACAAAAAATCTGCGACAAATTTGCAAAAGGAATATGAAAATAAAAAATCTGCGAAAAATATGACATAGTTTTGAGCATTCTGAATACACTTCGGTGGAAATTTAAAGTTTAGTTTAGTTTAATTTAGTTTTTTCAGTTCCAGTCTTTCCAATACCTTTAAGGTATAAAACAAAGAACATATCATTATATAAAATTATATTATTTTTTAAAGTTGCTAGGAATGAAGGTTTAGATATTATAGATGTCACTTGATTCGGTAGGTCAATTGGCTAGAACGTGGCCGTACCCGCGCCATCGCTTTACCTATAAATTCAAGGTTCAAGTTTTTTTTTCTGGCTGAAACGGTCTGTATTAACTAAAACTTTTACATTTACTGCCTTACTATTTATATTATTTCACCTGGAAGAAATTCGACATTATTCTCTCAGAGCAACAGAGCTCCGATATGAGAAAGATAACGAAGGTGATCGCAGAAAAAGAGGGAGAGCTGAAAGAGTTCGAAGAAAAAGCCGGATCCCAATTTTCGCCTGAATTCGCAAAAACCATGCGAGACATATTCTTCTTAGATCAGCAACGGAATTCGGGGAATAGCAACGGAAACCGATGGAGCGCGGCCACTTATCAAGCATGTTTAGAATCGTCATTCAAGCTAAAGCAAACTGATCAAGTCAAGTCAAGTCATGACTTGATCAGTTTCTTGATCATTAAATTTAAATCAATTTTTAAAATTAACGTTTTTTGCAATGTCATGGTTTCACTTTCTAAATGATAAAGTTATACTCGTTCTTGTGACCATGTGAAAAAAAACCCACCAGGATTGTGTATTTTCTCTGGATTTTGCGCTAAAATTTTTTTTTCATTTTAACAAATGAAATATAGTACAAATTCCCCACTTTTTTGATCTCAGGGAAGCGTGCAAATTCCCCACTTGTCGAAATTCCCACTAATTTTAAAACTGCTCAAAAATGAAATTAAATCACATTTTTTTGGTTGGATTTGGGGCTTAGGTTTAGGCTTTTGCTTAGGCTCAGTTTTTCCCAGGCTTAAATTCTAGCTTGCGTGTTGCCTTTAGTTAAAAAATTTGGGTTATTTTGTGTGAGAGTCCTACGCAGAGGAGGTTTTATACGGCATTGGTCAAAAGGAAAATCACAGCATCCGTGGAGCATAACAGAAGATAACTCGGGAAAAGACATTGGCCCTTTAGACATAGACGCCACATTGCACTAAAAGCGTTCTGTCCGATCTGCCAATTCAAGAAATACAATGATCGAGTCCCAAATAGGATATTTTTAGATTTTTTTAAATTGTTTCAGATTTTTTAAATTGTATTGTTTTTATTATTTTAATTAAACTTTTTTCATCTGAAAGGTTAAAAGTGTTAAAATTAAATTAAAATAAAAAGTTTCTAATAAGGATTTTAATTATTCGAATGTTTATTTCAATTTACTGCAGAAATAATGTGAATATTTTCGAAGAAGTTGATTTTAAAAAAACAACGGTAAATCAAAATTGTGTGTAAAACTCGTACGTAAATATAGGGCAGTCTTTTTTTAAACTCATTGAATTTTTGATGTTTTTACTTTCGATAATAAATTTAGGAATGAATTCGGCCGGTGAAATTTTAAAACAACTGGGAAAAAATGAATTACAAACGTTGACGATCGTTTTATTTTTAAAGATTTCTATTTTCATCAGATTTTTTTTATTTTCATCAGAAAACTTGAAGCATGAGCTACGTGAAAAAACTGGTCTCAAGGGTGCCCTCTTAAAGATTAAGATGTATTGCCGGATTTTCAATGAAGTGTCCTACCCTTGGTTATACACCCTTGCTAATATACAAAAATTATATACTTTCTGAAACTAGAGGTCACTAGCCAATACGCCCTCTTAAGGGTGTATAAGCAAGGGTAGGACACTTTTTTCATGTTTCACTGGCGTGCAGCACGTTGCACTGGCGTGAATCAATTGGTGGACATGAATCATCACTGTTCATGGGTTTTCTTCTAGTTTTTTCGCCTTTTTTCCTTAATTAATATGACGGAATTTGGCGGAATTTGGTATAGGTTCACAAACGCAAAAAAGTTCTTAGTACTTGATGAAGTATACAGACGGGCGGTTCCACAAATTTGACAAAAAATGCAGAGATTGATTAAATTTGAGCAGTTTAAGTAAAAAATTCAGCTATATCAACGGGCTAATATAGATTTTTTAAAAAATCTAGCAGTATTGAACTACTGGCGTCCATAACGATACAAATCTGAGCAACAGATTAAGCTGGATAGTTTATAAATTTGATTTTTATCTTGGTCAATAGCATTAGTCAAAAACAGCGATCTCAAGATTATACACAGGGGTCCCGCGGAACCCTGTGAATTATCATCAGGTTAACAGGCGATTGCACAGGAATTAAATTCCAACAAAAACAAAAAAAAACCTAAAAAATAATTTATTAGGTATGAATTTGGGTTTTATTATTCACTACGCAGAAAAAAACTAAAAAGTACGGCTTATTGCTGGTCACATGTAGTTTCAAAAAATATTTCGACTGATTGCACCAAACTCGACGCATGAACAAATTAAAACGGGGCTCCCGACACGAATGACCGCACAATCACAAAATATACATGCTGTGTACGGTCTATCGTGCCGGGAGCCCCGCTATACTTTGTTCATGCGTCTTTCATGCGTCGAATTTGGTGCAATCAGTCGTGTATTATAGTGATGGTTAAAGCATAGAAAATGACCTCGGAAGCATAATTTATTTTGCCGATTTTTTCGATTTGAAACGACCTTGCATCTAAATTTTTAACAGGGCACCTTTGAGACCAATTTTATCACGTAGCTCACGCTCCAAGCTTTCTAAAAAATATATATATTTTTAAATAAAACGTTAGCCGAAAATTGTATTAATTTTTCCCGGTTTTTCAAACCTCACTGGTCGAATTCATTCCGAAATTTATATGTTAATTTAATTTGAATTAATGTCTCTTTCGTTTTTAATTAATTAGAAACTGGCTTAACCTGATATAACTAAACTTTAACTGTAAATACGACGTTTATCTAAATTATAACCAAAAGGTGTGCAAATATGGTGATGACATTCGACAGTAAAAGTTGCAAATTAACTATCCCATGGCGTTGCTCCCACCTCTAACTTTATATACACATATAACGCATTACATTCTCCCGTAACAGAAGGTTTCAGGTTTATAAATATTAACACTTTACAGCTGGCACCACAGGATAATGATTTCGCCACCTTTGCTGTACAATCGACTGATTGCATCAAACTGGACGCCCGAACGAAGGGGTGCGGTCGTTCGTGCCGGAAGCCCCGCTATACTTTGTTTACATGTATGGGCCGAGTTTGGTGCAATCAGACCACAGCACACTGTTTTGTTATGAACCTGTTCTAAGTGAAGTACCCAACACCAAAATGTATGCAAAATAAACCCACAAAATACCAATAAAAAATTCTGCAATCAGGTTTTAATTAATATGCTTGATGATTTTAAACAAAACACAGTTGTGCTACATCATTTATTGCGAGAAACCAAAGGTGTATGAGACTTTGAGGAACCTGGGAATTTTTCAACTTCCATCAAAGACCCAGTTGAATCGAAAGAAGAACGCAGAGTACTGGCATTCTCCTGGAGCAAACGACGCTTATATTGCTGAAACGGCACAAAAATATTGGAAGCAAGAAGAAGCAAGACCATGCCCAGGTCACGGAGCCGGATTACTTATTGGCGACGAAGTAAAGACAGTGGGAAAGATTACCTGGAACTCTAAAAATCACGAGATAATGGGAGCCGCTTCTGATATACACACCCTGAGTAGCCTGTATGACCTGTTCAAAGGGGAACACGTCGCTAAAAGCTCGAAACCAGGTTCCTACGTCTTCCAGACGCTCTGGAGAGATATCAATGGAAACATTGACATACTGGGAGGTTATTGGACATTCGCAAACCCAATACAAAGTCATGAAGTGTATTCTTGCTTGATGGAAAGCATGAGAGTTTTCAGTTCATACAACCTCCAAGTTTGTGGGATCATTCTAGACGGCTGCAGTTCTAACCTGTCAGTCTTCAAGAAGCTGGCCTGTGGTCCTCAAGAAAAGTTTCTCCCAGAAAGTTTTGAAGTACCAGCCCATTTTAAGAACCCGTTTCATCCGAATTTGGACTGCGCCCTGATCGTCTGCCCATCACATGTTCTTAAGAACATGGTAAATGCTTTAAAATCGTCAGAAGACGGAGGACCGAGAGCTTTTAGGTTGAGCAATGATGATGTTGAATTTGGATGGGGTGTCCTCAGAAGTATGTATGACCGTGAAGTCCACAGAAGAGTCATCTTGGGAGGAAGAGGTTTGATTCCGGGTTTGGAAAAGTCATTTATTGAAAGAGACGCTTGGACAAAGATGAATGTCGAGCCTGCCAAAATATTACAGCAGGATCGGGTTATCGCCGAATTAAAACAACATCGAGGCAGCAATCTTGGGGAGAAGGAGTATTTCGAAGTGGACCAAGTGGTAAGATATTTAGAAGCCTTGAACCAGCTGTTTGAAATGGGAATTCTCTCGCACAAGAGTGTCAACAGCAAGAGCTGTGTGCCAATGTTAAAAATGCAAGAAGGTTTGCGGTTTTTCATGGAGTGGCGAAAAAGACTTGAAAGATCTGGGAAATTTGTTAGTCAGCAATTTCTATCCTGGCAGACCTATGATATTCTCAGAATAACAATTACCGGATTTGATAAACTTGTCGAAATATTTTTCAACCAAATTTGCACGTGTCCGCCCAGAACCCACTACATTGTTCCTGTGAGGATAAACGGCTCTGCTATTGAATCAATCTTTTCTCAAATCCGGCAGTCCACGCCGTGCGGTAAAGTTTGTAGCAATGGATATTCATCGGCACTTCAGAAGCTGCAGATAAAGCGCAGATACTCTAGAATGAAACCGAAGAAGAAGCGAAAAGATGGCGAATATCGTGATGTTGATGTAAATTTGTAAGTGCACGGCACAAATAGACCTTTAATAAAATAGAACTTGTTAAAAATTGCTGCGATTGGCTTGGAAAAAATTGTAGTGACCAGGAATTGGTTTCTTACTGTTCAACCAATTGGAAGGGGGATATACTCAATTTTAATAATGGGAATGGATCACTGCAGCGGTGCAATGCCGTCAATCACATTTTGCTGTGACATGTCGCACAAGGGAATATGCGACATTCCACAATAGTGTGTCTTTATCACACTGTTGTGCGTCTTATGTGTAACAAGTCGTAAAAAACATGTCTCACTCCACTTTAGTGCACCAGTCATCAATTTCCCTTTACTTTATATGGATTATTTGAGCTGTACAAAATTTGGAGTTTGTATTTTTGCAAATTAAAGGTCTATAGATAGTTTTTGCAGATTTGTCGCTGTAGAATTGCTGAATATCGTTTATGTTAGGGAACATAGCAGTGTTTTTTTTTCAATTAAACCTATATGAAGATTAAACATCCCTAACTATTCACTACAGAACAAAAACTAACAAACAATTACAACAGCTCATCTATACTGGGGGAGGGGCGCTGGACGTTCTTGAATAAACTCCGTGAAAAATTACAAAATTATATGATTTTTTTTAAGTTTTGGTGTCATAGAGGTCTATTTTTGTTGGAAATGCAACCTGCACTGCACAGGTTGAACACAAGAATTACCAATTAGGGATCGCACGCAAGAAAAAAAACACGCTTTTACTTGGGTAACAGAAATTCCAAACCTATGTGTAACCAGTAAATGTAGTTTCTCATCCAACGTGCGGTCGCTAATTGGTATTTATTGTGTTTAACCAAAGGTGTGTAACAAAGAGTAGGACAATGTAACGAAAAAGTGGTGAGTTACTGGTATCGTGTCTTATAAGAGACGCCCGTAATGCATTGGTGTCCATTCATAACGCGATAACTAGAAATTCTCCACTTCTCTTTGGATTGCCCTTTACCCTTTGTTATACACCTTTGGTTTCACCAATTATTAAAAAAAATCGCGTGAACGTGGCTATGACCAACTATATTATTCCATAATACAAGTTTAAAATGGATCTTTTAAAACTGGCTCAGCGCGATAGTTGTTTTTTGTTTGGTAATAGAAACTTGCAGTTTTTCTCGCAAAAATCCAAAAGAGTCCCCATGACTCACTCCCCTGGTTACGCCTTTGTATAGAGGGTGTTTTTTTTAAAGACTCCAGACCTTTGATAGTATAACTCAAACAATTTTTGTAATTCAGTTTTGAAAATTTACACACATAATAACAACAAAAAATGTAGTTCGTATACAAATTTTTAGCGCAATCTGTTAAATCAGGATGGAACTGCGGGTTGTCAAAAATGGTCAAATTTTTAGGGTCCAAAAAAATAAAAAAACGTCAATTTTTAAATTTTGGCGTTTGACGCTGAAAATAGGTTTTCTGGGGTATTTTTGACCGTAGAATTCATTTTTACTATTAATTTTTACTAAATATTGTGCTAAACTGTGATTTTTGATGTTTTAAAAAAATTTCAAAACAACCAAAAATATCATGTTTGTTAAAATGCAAAAAAACACGTCATGGGTGGCGCGGGAGCGCCACGGGGCGATTTAGCCCCGTGGCGCCGCGCCAACCATAATTAGAGAACGTGGGTAAATTTTGAAATTCAGAACCTTCTTCTTCTTCTTCTTCTTATTATTATTATTCCAACGCTCCATCCTTAAAAGCGATATTCCTCATTCGTTATTGGTTGATCAAAAATAAACATGGGCTCATAAGAAAGAAGAAGGAATTACGCAACTTTCTTAGGAAGCACTTTTTTGATTTAGGTCCTTGTTATCGATTTATTGATCAAAATAAAAAATTTGAAAAATAGTCAAATAAAAACTCCCAACCGCACAATAACAGCCTTTTGGCAACAATAAGAATTGTACAGAGCAGACAACCAACATCCCCTCATAAAAACCGCACAAAAACAGCAGACCGGTTTTAATTGGTGGCAGAAACGGAACAAGTTCCCAGCGCCATCTGCTTCAACCGCGCGGAAATCGGCGAAAACAACAGAGTACTTTTTTTAATTCTTGCATTACTGATAACAAAATTAATTCAAAGTTTTATTTATTAAAAAAAAGTAATAAGCGTCGGTGGCGCGGGAGCGCCACGCGCCGATAGATAATCGTTCGTGGTGCGGGGGTGCCACACTGCAATTTAACCCACCGCACCGCGCCAACTATACTTAGAGAACGTGAGTAAATTTTGTAATTCATGTTCATCATCTTTTTTTTATTATTATTTTTACTTTAGAATTATAATTGCAATCATTGCCGCACGGCATCGCGCCAACTATATTTAGAGAACGTAGGTAAACTTTGTCTGGAGCGCCACTACACCGCACTAACTATAATTAAGCAACGTGGGTAAATTTAGTAATTTAAATTCATCATCTTCTTCTTATTATTTTTTATTTAAAAAAGTATATCTCGGCAACGGAACGATTATAAACATATGTCATTGCTCAGCTAAAACTATAGTTTATTAGGCTATTTTTTAATTTAATTCAAAAAAGTGGTAGACTAGCCTTGAAAAATGCTCTAAGAATAGAGCAGGAAAAAGGGGCGATTTTTCCCCGGGCGTATGTTTAGACAGAAAAGGTGTGGACTAGTCTGAGATGGACATTATGTGGACTATAGAAAATTTGCATTTGGTTTGGGCAGCTGCTGACTAAATAAAAATTTATACCATATGATAATGATTTGTTTATACATTGATCTAATCACACAGCACTGTTGCATTTTTTTAGTTTGATGAAATGTCAATTAAAAAATTATACTCACAGCAATCTTTGACAAGCGCGAAATCGCCACTTTTTCAAATTTATAGTTGTTTCTTACACATACAAATATAACCTTCAAATTGAAAAAGTGGCGATTTCGCGCTTGTCAAAGATTGCTGTGAGTATAATTTTTTAATTGACATTTCATCAAACTAAAAAAAATGCAACAGTGCTGTGTGATTAGATCAATGTATAAACAAATCATTATCATATGGTATAAATTTTTATTTAGTCAGCAGCTGCCCAAACCAAATGCAAATTTTCTATAGTCCACATAATGTCCATCTCAGACTAGTCCACACCTTTTCTGTCTAAACATACGCCCGGGGAAAAATCGCCCCTTTTTCCTGCTCTATTCTTAGAGCATTTTTCAAGGCTAGTTTTAAATTTGAGAAAATGTAAAAATTAATAGTAAAAATGAAATTTACGGTCAAAAATACCCTCGAAAACCTATTTTCAACATCAAACTTTAAAATTTTACAATTGACATTTTTTTTTACTTTTTTTGGACGCAAAATAATTGACCATATTTAACAACCTGCAGTTTCATCCCGATTTAACCGATTGAGCTAAAATTTGCATACGAACTACATTTTTTGTTGTTAATATGTGTTTAAATTTTCAAAACCGAATTTCCGAAATTGTTTGAGTTATAGTATCAAATGTTTGAAGTCTTTAAAAAAACACCCTGTATTCTGGTTGTTTTTTATGGTTTCGGTCCTGGAACAGTAATTTATTGGAACGAAATTATTGAAACAATTTATTAACAAATTTGTTTACTTCAGATAATAAAAACAATACTCGTCTGCAATGTCAGTGAATATTAATACAACACAAACGGTTTGACTTAGGTTGATTCACTTCTTTTTTGGTTAGTTAACAGTGTCCAATCAACTTGGACATATATACAGCCAATCAGCTCTGAGTAGCGCGAATACATTCGCAAATTAAAGAAAACTATTTCGCCACGATACTGGCAATGAATTTACCATTTGATTTAACAACTGCGCCGTTTTATCGCGTAAGCTGCGGTATTGGAAGTGATTCACCCTGTCGCACACCCATATTAATTTTGTGAGGACCGATCATTCTTGCTTTAAAAATATGACACTCAGTGTATAACGAGGAGTATAAGCTGTCCTAATAAAGTCGGTCAACTTTTGCACAGCTTTGTACAGCTTTTAAAAACCGTGCAAATTTGCATACGACTTCAAAAAACGTATAGGTAAAATTGGCACGGTTTTTTTTCTACATTTGTCATTTATGCGGTGCCAATTTGACTTATATACATTTTTATTTATAAAGAAATAAACAAGGAAAATATTCAAAAGACAATCTTTAAAAGCCGTGAAAATTTGAGCTACAGTATTTCGATAGCTTATACTCCTCTTTATACACTGAGTGTCATATTCTTCTCATCATGTATTCTTGATAACACAGAATAAACATCAATTTTTTGTACAAAGATACACATAAATTTTTGACTAAATATCGCCCGCAGTATTTATCGTCAGTTTTTTTCTTCTCACAAAAAACAAGAACTTAACAAACTAAAACAAAAACATAAAACAAGCAAAAACTCAAATTACAACAAGATTAAATCGTCAATCAAACAAAAGTTGCTATTCACAACCTAATACTATGCTTAACTAATTAATAATCACTAATCTCTTAATTTACTAAATCCATCATCTAACTAAAGATCCTAAAATTGGCAAAATGCGAGGCAAAAAACCTCCGAAAAATCCGTACAAAATGAAATAAAACAAAAGCTACGAAAATTCACGAGAAACACGTGTGCGCGTTCTAAAAACATCAATATGTCACTTCTCACAAATAACTCAACACGTTGTGAGCAGGATATCGAATTTGTGCAATTATGAGCTCGGGAAACTTTAAAACAACAAAATAAGCAAGAAATGAAATTCTAAGCTCCAAATTAAGCGTATAATGATTTTAAGCATAGAAATGAAATTCTAAGCTCCAAATTTGGTGTATAATGATGTTTTTAGAACGCGCACACGTGTTTCGCGTGAATTTTCGGTGCTTTTGTTTTGTTTGATTTACGGATTTTTCAGAGGTTTTTTGCCTGTTTTTTTTGTGAGCTAAAATTTGGTATTTGAACTTTTACAAATTGGGATACGTCGTGTTAAAATTTCAGTAAAATTAGAGAAAAAATCAGTTCCATACTGCTCCTTTAATTCGACGGAGACGGACAGTTTTCCATTTGCTCTATTTCACGCAGCCACAGTTGTGTACGCCAGTGTTGCACCTTTATGAGAGAAAACAATTATGCACCTTTAGTGAAACTAATGAGATTTTGTAAAAAATACTTTACATTTATACTCCGATCAGGCTACTGTAAACATGGGCCGTGGCCTAACTTTCCTAATGCAAAACTGCACGCAAAATGTTTCAAGCAAAATAGGTATACCAAAAGTTTTAGCGTTTTTTCCGTGCGGCCCCAGTTTTTTACACATGAGTGATCGTAATTTTATAAAACTATCACCGATTTTATTGACTAAAAGCAGGAATCCATATATATTTTAGGGGAATGGATCACTTCTGTGTAAAATCGGGGGCTATGTGTGACGCCTTTTGTTGCGACATGTCGCACAGGCGGATGTGCGATATGTCACAATGTACGGTTCTGAACACTAAAAAACTAAAACCAGCTAAACAAAAATATAATAAATCATAAGTTTTCATCAAAAGAGGGGTATTATCCTAAAGGTTTAACCAGTACCTTAAGTCTGCTTACAATTTTTACGCGTAAAATATTCACTTCAGTCACTTAGCTACATAAGTAGAGATTAAAATGTTCCAATTCGGTTTGTGGTTTTGTGTACTGAGCGGAGAGAACCGAACGTATGAAATGGCAGATATGGCGTTGATTTTTGGTAAATAAATAAAAAATATACTTACGTGCTCAATCACTTTTTATTCGCCGCCGTACAACAGTCAAAAACTTGAAACAATGAAAAAATAAAACGATTATAAATTTGGCTTTGGTTTTCTGTACGGAGTGTTCAGAACCGTACATTGCGACACGTCGCACATTCGCCTGTGTGACATGTCGCAACAAAAAGCGTCACAGATAGCCCCCGAATTTACACAGAAGTGATCCATTCCCCTAAATTATATATGGATTCCTGATAAAAGAGGAGCAAAGTGCGGTCACATAAAAATCGGGTATTTTAATATTTAATTTTCAGGTGATGATATCGCACATTGATAAAAAACGATAGAATGAGCATTTATAAAAAAATTTTAGTTTTTAAAGGTGACATATACTTACTTCAAACGTCTTTAATTTGTTTGTGTTAATAGCAATTTTAAAGAAAATATGCAGACCGAGTCGGGCTCGAACCGATGCAACACCAGGCACTGTACGCCCACGCTCTACCGATTAAGCTATCGATCCGACCGGCAGCTGTTTTATTGCTTGTGTCCATAATCTTCCATCATGGGTATACCCCTCTTGTAGACATACCCATTTTCTTTTAGCAACCTTTCCAGCTTCTTTGTGAGTGGTCCCTCACCGAAAATCATCCCTCCCTTTGCTGTACCCGTGGGTTCTTCTAATTCCTCCGCATCAGGCTCTTCACCGTTCTGCCCACCATCATCCTGTTCACCATCATCCTGCTCACCATTGTCATCATCATTTTCTATAAATTTACAAAGAAATTGATTAAACAAGATTTAATTTCGACTGTCCGTAATGAATCAAAGCAACCTGCAATACAGATGTACTAATGTCCACGCCATAGGGCAGAAATGTACCTTTTGGAGGTGAAAAAGACAACCTTTAATATGTGGTAGAATTTCGTACCCTTGCTATGTAGAAATGATGCATTTAGCGTTTTGCACTGAGTGTCATATTCTTTTACCGTGACATATTTGAGAAACTAAAGATGGATTACATCAGGCTGAGCGATTCTTAAGAAAATTAAACTAAACACACATTGCAGACTTTATCAGAGACATTAACACACGACCGCACAGAAATCAAAAACAAACATAAAATTTATAAAAATAAAACCTAAAAAATAATTTATATGTCAATTTAATTTTTGTGTACGGTTATTGGCCTTTTTTGTTTTTATCCAATTGGAAACAGGCTCAGGGGCCAAATTCTGGCAAAATGCACAGGAGGGTTTGCGGTGAGAAGAATAAAAAATACACACAATGGTTTGAAAAACATCGCAATTATAAATTTTGTTTATGTAAGTGACTCAATTCCGGACGGTTTCTTTAATAGTTTTTTGTATGCCACAAGATCATTTTATATTCAATCGTCCCCAAAATTAGTAGAAATATACCTCCCGACACACATTTACAGAAAATTGAAAAATATTTTCGGTGTTTTAAAGTTTCTAGGAGTTATTAACAATTTAGACCGCGATTTAAAGCGTCCGAAGTTGGGGTGGAATGCCCCAATTCCGGACACCCTACCTAAAATAGCTGTAACTCATTTTCAGTATGACCTAAAAGGCAAACCCAACGTGGCTGCAACAGTTGTTCGTTGGATAAACCCCCCCCCCATCACCCCATCAAGTAACCACTCAAATCAAGCCATTTTTGCGCCACTCAGATTAGCCAATCAGAATTCATTAAATCAAAGGGTTGACATCAGAAATTAGGCAAACTGGAAAGTACACCGACACCGTCCACCGACACCGATCACCTTTGCTGCAAATTATTATTTCTAAGCCTAAGCAAAACCTAAAAATTAAAATAAAATTACGGTAGAATTTGGTTGGTATTGCATATTCTGAAAAAGGTCATTTTTTGGGTATAAATTAGTTCATAACTCTTTTCGATAAGGCCAAATCTTAAAAATAACCATCAAAACGAAGTCTGCATGTTTGATTTAGTACACAAAGATGTTTTATATGTGTATTTTACCTAAGGATCGGTCAAATTGAATTTTGGGAAAAAATTGGTGTATGAATTGTTGTAATTTTTTAACAATTAATTATTTTTATGGCGTATTGGTGGAAAACAAATAAGAAAATATGTCCGTGAAATTTTTAAGGTAAAGTTTTTATATTGGTTTTATTTTCGCATTAAAAAAGGTACAAGTTTTAGGTACGATTCCCATACGCGTCCCAAAATTCAATTTGACCGATCCTTAGGTAAAATACACATATAAAACATCTTTGTGCACTAAATCAAACATGCAGACTTCGTTTTGATGGTTATTTTTAAGATTTGGCCTTATCGAAAAGAGTTATGAACTAATTTATACCCAAAAAATGACCTTTTTCAGAATATGCAATTTATAATGTTAATAAAAAAAATTGTAAACACGCAAATTAAATTAAAAACTATGTTTTAACAATGCTAGAAGTCTAAAGAACTTAAAAATTTTCAAAAAAATTAAAAATTCGAAAAATACATGGACCACCAAACACATGGACAACAAAATTTTTTTGGCTTTAAACGATAAGTTAAACTTAGTTTTTTCCCAATTTATTGTTCCTAAGCCTAAGCAAAACCTAAAAATCAAACAAATTTGTAATATAATTGATTTTTATTAAAATAAATGTTTTTCAAAAATGTGAATTTTTTTACAGCTAAAATTTGATGGGTATTTGAACGGTTTTTATAAAAAATTGGTTGTTACCATAAAAAAATAAAAGTATATTTGTAATTGCCAGACACTCGGTAATACGAAAAAAATAAATTTAATTTGATTAAACACTTAATAAAAAAAATTTCTCAATAACATAAATTGTACATGCCAAAATAAAGCAATTTTTGGGTATAAATCGGCGTATAACATTTAATGAAAAGCTCAAATCTCAAAAATAACCACAAAAATCAAGTCTACGGGTCCAATTTAGGGTATGAAGATGTTTTATAAGTGTATTTTACTTGAGGTTTGGTCAAATCGAATTTTGGGACGCGTATGGGAATCCTACCATAGGTGGGCAGGAGGGGGGGAGGTTGGGGGGTTATACCCCCCCAAAATTTCGGATTTTGCTGACACCTCCCCTGAAATTTGGGGTACCCGGGGACACCCCCCAAATTCGCCTTCTGTAGAAAAATTTTTAAGCGTTATAAAGAACTAAAAAATTTTTCCGCGGAGTGTTTCTTACCTTGTTTATGTCATATACTTCATTTATTCTCCTATTATTCAACAAACATTAATTAAATATTATTAACGTTTTAACGTTTTAAACACGTGTTTTAAATATAAGGGATAAAAAAAACCTTAAATTTTGTAATAAACATCATCTGGAATCATGGGCGTAGCCAGGAGGGGGGTCTAGGGGGTCTAGACTCCCCCCTTTTGGGTCGGCAAAGGGAAAAATTTGGGGGTAGACCCCCCTTTTGGGTCGCCAAAGATAAAAATTTGGGGGTCTAGAAGGGCCATTTTTTAAAATTTTTCTCGCGCTTCGCTCCGCTCAGCGCTCGATTAATTATATAGTCTCAACTTTCAAATTTGTGTTAGTTTGTTTTGTAATCTTGGTATGACCACGCTGGATCCACCCCATTCTTAATGTTTTAATCAAAAATCATGATATTGCTGATACCTTTTTTCTAAAATGTAACATTTATTTCAGAACCCCGGGACCCCCCTAAAAAAATTTGGCTTTCCACCTGGAGGTGGACCCCCCTCATAGTGGACCCAACCAAAAACACCTATGGGGTCGACCCCGGGTGCAAGATTTTAAATTTAGGGGGGGGGTCAGGGGGTCCGATTTTTTAACTAAGTTTTTTTAAAATCGATAATTGAAGTGTTTTTAGGTGCAATATTGAATTTTATATACTAAAACAGCCTATTTAGGCCTAAAAAGTGTATTTAAACACTATATTTGACTAAAAAACCGTGTTTTTGACAGTTAATAAAAAATTATACTTCTAAATTGGTCGGGAGGGGGGAAAGGAGTCGGCCTTGCTAGGGGGGGGTTAGGCCGGACCGCCCTCGAGCTTTGGAGGGGAGGAGGGCCTCTGGATTTTTTTCTAGGGGGTCCAAAACTTTGTCTCTAGAGGGGGGTGGACCCCTCTTCCCCAAAAAAAAACATCTATGATTTTAAGCCATTTTAGACCTATTTTTACCTTATTTTCGCTTTTTTTGTCCCTTTTTTCCCTTTTTCCTTCTTTTTTTCTTTTTTTCTCCTTCCTCCTTTTTTTCTCTGGTTGCCCACTGTTTTAAAAAAGTTGCCCCCCATCCATGCCCCCCATGGAAAAATTTAGGCTTCGCTTAGGCTTCCCTTGGGGACGTTTTAGCGATTTTTATTTTCGGTTCATATCTTATTTTTATTTTAAAAAATTCTAAAATCAAGCTAAACATTGTCTGTCATAATGTTTTTTTCTGGCATCTATCTAATGATGCGTTTTGAAAATAATCAATCCTGTGTTTTACAGATGAACTGAAAAAAAAGAAAAATCTTCTAAACCATAAAAATATACTGAGTGCAGGGACGTAACCAGAGGGGGGCGGGGGGGGGGGGGCCGCCCCCCCCCCCCCAAAACGGTCAGACAGGGGGAAAAATAAGGATAGTGGTTGGGCGGAGGGGGCGGCCGCCGCCCCCCGACGCCAGATAGTAAAATTTTGGAGTTTTCAGAGGCTAAAAACTCAAAATTTTCTAAAAAAAAACTATAAAAACTATAAAATAATTTTAGTACCACAATTGACCCCCAAAAAACATAAATTTTTTCTGCTTCGCTTTGCTCAGCGGTTACTTTCTATAGTATACATACATATATTTCGCTATTTATCTTGCCTAATGCTAATGTTATTTCAAAGTTAGTACAATATTTTTTATAAGTAATAAGTGCTACACAGAAAGCAAAACCAACAATGTATTGGTTGATTTATGTATTTCCCCCCTCCTAAATTTTCCAGCCGCCTATAGCATTTACAGCTATAAGTTTTAACTTTGCCCCATCCATAGGTGTTTGTGGTCCGATCCACTAGGAGGGGGGTGCACCCCCGGGTAAAAGGTCAAAGTTTTTTAGGGGGGTCCAGGGGAGTCCGAACCCCCCTAGCTTTTTAGAGGGGTTAACCCCGGGTGCGAGATTTCAAGTTTAGGGGGGTCCAATTTTTTATCAAATTTTTTTAAACTCAATAATTTAAGTGTTTTTAGGTCTAATATTGAATTTTTTGTATTAAAACAGCCTATTTAGTACTAAAAAGTGCATTTAAAGACTAATTTTAACTAAAAAACCGCGTTTATTTTTGACAGTAAATAAAAAAATATACTCCAAATCGGTCAAGAGGTGGGGGGGAGGGGGGTCAGCCTCGCTAGAAGGTGTCAGGCCGGACCGCTCTTGTGCTTTGGGGGGAAGGGGGCCCTGGATTTTTTCTGGATGGGTCCAAAATTTTGGCTCTAGGGCCAGGGGGGGTGGACCCCTCTGTCCCCCCCAAAAACACTTATGGCCCCATCTGGCGTTCCTCTCCTCTTCTCTAAAAAACTAATCAAGCACTTTTTAAATCAAGTTTAATTCTACAAGAGCGTTTTCAATCAGATCTATATAATATACCAATCCAAAAAATATTGCAAAGCCGAAAATTTGATATGGTGTAGCTGTTTTAATGTTGAGAGGTTTTTAGGATTAACAACATTATTTTAATGTCAGATAAAAAGATGGTAATATTTTTCATTTTTATTAAGTTTTATGCTTCATTTTGCTCATTTACATTTTATTACAATAGTAAATGAAGTGAGGAGGTGGGTTATCTAGAATGATTTTTATATATTTCACTTTTAAATTCCTGTATTTTTGAACTTCATGACTTATTCATGAATCATTACCCATCAGGACTTCAATCATAATGACCTTAGTATTTCTTTAACTGTTGTGCTTTTTATTGAAAAAAAAATTTTTAGTGGTTCAAAACAGTAAATTAAACTGATTTGATTTGACATCACAATCCCTGAATCGTGTATTTGCTTGCCCCCCTCCCCGAAATTTTGGGGAGGGGGGTGGGGGCTGCCCCCCCCAAAAAATTTTTGTTCACGAAACCGCCCCCCCCCAAAAAAAACAAAAACCTGAGTACGTCCCTGACTAAGTGCATTTTTTTCCCTCCAATTTCCGGCCACCGCTTGAATATTCGTATTTTTTGGGTATTTTCTCAAAAATGCAAAATGCGCTAAATTTTTAATTTGAGGCGCTAAAATACACTAGAAATTTTAATTCCAGATGATGTTTATTACACAATTTAAGGTGTTTTGTCCTTTTCTATATAAAACATGTGTTTAAAATGTTAATACAAGGTTAATAATGTTTATAGTAGTTTTATTTAACATGTAGGTATTGTATAAGTCCCATACACGTACCAATTATTGATTTGACTGATTGAAAAGTAATATATGCAAGTAAAACATCCCTATATCCGAAAGAGTTCTTGTAGACCTCAATTTTGAGGTTATTTTTTCGATATAAGTCTTCTTTAAAAAGTTATGAGCCCATTTAAGCCCAAAAATTGCCTATTTTTGGTATGTACAATTTATGTTGTTAAGAAAAAAATATTTGTTAAGCAACAAAATAAATTAAAAACTATTTTTTACAATGCTAAAAGTCTAAAGAATCTAAAAATATTTGTTGGTCACATGGACCACCAAAAACATGGACAACAATTTTTGTTTGGCTTTAAAGTTAATTTAAGCGTATTTTTGCTAATATTAGTTATCCTAAGCCTAAGCAAAACCTAAAAATCAAGCTAAATTGTATTTTGACATATTTTGATTACATGTTTTTGACAAATTTTTATTTTTTTCAGAATTGAAATTTAGCCCATTTCTAACTGGTTGTCATACAAAAATGGTAGACACCTAAAAATTTTTTGAACTATATTTAAAGCCCCCACACTCTGAGCAATTTGAAAAAAATACATTTAAGTTATTTAAAAGCTAAATAAAGATTTTTTCTTGACAGCATAAATTGTACATACCAAAAATAAGCAATTTTTGGGCTTACGCTTAAATGGGATCATAACTTTTTACGGAAGATTTTAATTGTAAGAATAACCTCAAAAATGATGTTTACGTGTTCAATTTATGGTATACAAGTGTTTTATATGCGTATTTTATTTTTCGATCGGTCAAACTGATAATTGGTACATGTATGGGACTTGTACCTAACAAACATGTATATATGCCTTTAACTATTGAACAGAATAATCGATTTGAAATCGAAAAACACTCTCAATTTACTCTACTCGCACGCCAAGCGGGGAAAATTTGGGTTTTTTTACTATTTAGACTATTAATATGCTTTTGGAACTTTGTAAAGCATCAGGAAACTTTCTGTATTAATATTAAAGAAAAAAATTTTTCTCTCTCAAAATTAAAAAAGGTAAGGGTCCCCCTTATCAGTGGCGTGCCCAGGGTTTTATTTTGGGGGGGGGGTAAGTACTAACCCTGAAGGGAGGTCTGGGGGCTCTTGCCCCCCAGATATGGGGGATCTGGGGGGGGGCAGAATGCCCCCCCGGGGGAGAAAATTTTGAATTTAAGGCGCTAAAATACAATAGAAATTTTAATTCCAGATGATACTTATTACAAATTTTAAGGTTTTTTTATACCAATACATTTAAAACATGTGTTTAAACGTTATTAAAAGGATAATAGGGGTTATAGTAGTTTTATTAAACATTATGCCTTAACTACTGAACGGGATAATCGATTTGAAATTAAAAAAACTAAGATAAATTGTCAATTTAAACTACCCAAACCTAAGATCAATAAATTGTCAATTGAAAATTTTGGTTTTTTGACTATTAAAATATGCTTTTGGAAGGCATCAGGAAAGTTTGTTTTAATATTAAAGAAAAAAATTTTTCTCTCCCGAAATTTAAAAAAACGTAAGGGTCCCCCCTTACAAAAAAATCCGGCTTCGCCGGATTTTGGAGAGGGGGGGCGGCCGCCCCCCCCGCCTCCTTCCCCTCGGGCACCCCACTGCCCCTTATATATGAAAAATCGGGCTTCGCCAGATTTCGGGGGTGGGGCGACCCCCCCTGGGCACCCCACTGTTTTGAACTAATAATCAGTAAAGGTTAACAAATAATCTTCAAACATTTAATTATGTTTTAGGCGGCCATAAAAGCCAAGCTGGAGAAGTTAGGCGCCTACGTAGATGATGAACTCCCCGATTACGTCATGGTCATGATCGTCAATAAGAAAACGCAGGAGTAAATGGCCGACGATCTGAGTCTTTTCCTCAGCAAAAACGCACAGACATTCACCAAATGGTTAGAATTTTTTCAAATTAAAAAAGTTATGGTTTTCCCCTTATAATTCTCACGGAAATCTTTCAAAATTTTAGTGTTAGGGGTGGGGGTCAGATTTCAAAATCTAGAGGGGGGTCAGGGGTAAAAAATCCAAAAATTTGAAAAGGGGGCCCCTGGATTTTTTTTAGGGGGGCCCCCAAAGTTTCGAGGCTAGGGGGGTGAACCCCACCCTACCCCCCCCCCTTGTTCATCTATGCCCTTACCTCTGTTTGATACCCACCTTTATTATTATACCTATTATCAACAAATTATAAGTCCTAGTTCACACCAGAGTGACATGTGACAACGCGGTTGTGGTGACAAGTGACAAGTTTTAGTCTAATAGCGTAAACGCGCGCGGAATGCATTGTCATTTATCACTCGGGTGTAAACTTGACCGAATAGTAAAACTAAACTATAAGGTTTCAGACCAATGGTGTTACATTATAACTAGTATTAAGCAATGGCGTTATTATAACTAGTCATATTTCTGAAACATCACCACAACGGAACTTGTTACATTGATAGGTAACATTTAGGTGACAGAGCGGCGGTATCCGGCCCCTGAACGCGGCGCCAAACCCGGTCTTTTCTTGAAAGCCATGACGGCAGCTAAGCGATCCACGACCTCCGGGGATAGCGGAAGGAAGAAGAAGCGGACCGATGACAGCGATGTAAGTCTTTAAAGTCAGAGGGAAAATTAGCGATGGGCAGTTCCGGATGTTCAGGGCAAAATTTGGAATTCCGGGGGCCTGTTCCGGATTTTAGAAAATCTCAGTTCTGGTTCCGGGGGTTTCGCAGTTTGATAGGCAGTTCTGGTTCCGGTTTTTGAAAATCACAATTTCGGTTCCGGGGGCTTCGCAGTTTGATAGGCAGTTCTGGTTCTGGATGTTCCAGGCAAAATTTGAAGTTTCGGTTCCTGTTCCGGATTTTAGAAATTTTCAATTCCAGTTCCGGTGTTCCAGGTGTTTCGCAGTTTGATAGCACTCAAAGCAAGTGGCTACTTTCTACTTTATTGTGATACCTTGATAGTTAGGATTGATGCAATATTTGTGAAGACAGACATGTGCACTGCCCCCCCCGGGGTTAAAACGGGGGGGGGGGGCAATTCCAAAATGGGGGGGGGGATGGGGGGGGGCAACTTTTTTGAAACGGGGGGAGGCAATAAAACGGGAGGGGGCAAGCAGGGGAGAAAGAAAAAAAAGAGAAAAAACAGAAAAAAAAGAAGGGAAAAGGGAAAAATGGGACAAAAAAAGTGAAAATAAGGTAAAATATGTCTAAAATGGCTTAAAATACATTGAAATAGGCTAAAAACTGCAAAAAAATTTACGATGATGGCGTCATCATAGGTCAAAAATGGCGTAATTTTAGAGTACTTTTTCATTTTTTGGCGGGTGGGGGGGGAAGAAAACGGGGGGGGGGGCAAATCCTCCAATAAAACGGGGGGGGCATTTTCAGACCGTGCACAGGTCTGTGAAGATATTGCGTTGCTTGTACAAAAAAACCCGCAACTTTTTTGTTAAAAACACCAAACAACAGCAATGATTTTGTGAAGTTTGCCCAACCTTTATTTCCTTCACTTTGTGTTTTTAGCAAAAAAATCGCGTTTTTTTGTATGGGAAACGCAATATCTTGACAAATATTGCACCAATCTTAATGATCAAGGTATCAAGTTAAAGTAGAAAATAGCCGCTTTTTTGAGTACATAATTTGTAACTTGAATCATTATACTCATTGAGCAATCTTTGACCTACAGAATTTTCAAAAAACGCCATTTTTGGTGGGTCATAACTTCTGTACCACTGGAGATATGTTGTTGAAAAAAATTTTGTGGGCTATTTGGGGGCAGGTGTAATGTTTTTACAAAAAATAATCAAAATCAAAGACAAAAAGTTTGACTCCGCACTGCACCTTTAAGTAATAAAAAAATCATTATTGACATGATTGCATTGTGTGAATATGACAACTCATAACTCGACTGACATACTATTTTGCACCATCACCCGCTGACTGTACAATTTGAATTTAAAAGGCGTCATATTTCTTGAACGTTAACACAATGGACATTGTTACAAATGCAATAATTTACTGTATGTTTAAGAGGGACAGCCTCCAAACCGATGGATTCAGATGTCCAACTTCAAGGAGATTTGTCAGAAAATTGTGGCTGGAATCAAGTCCAATCTGGCCCGCGCCCCATTAAAAATCGGGTAAGTGGTTTTATTTGTATTTTATTTCTAGCTCGGTCCGCAGAAAGTAGGCGGTTTGCATTTTCTCATTTGGACTTTGTGGGTAATGAAAAATTTGTTGGAATATTAAAAAACAATTTTATTGGAAGATTTAGCAGAATGCTCAGACGGGGGTATTCAAACCATCTTTCTGTGGACTGGACCTTTTGAGATGTGGTTTGTGGCAAAAAGCCCGGTTATAAGGGTATATACTAGAGTTGTAGCAGATTTTTTTTGTTCTTGTTCAAGAAGAAGTACCTTGTTACTGTTCAAGAACAAAAACTTTGTTCTTGAACCATCAGAAAAAAGGTTCTCAAGTTAAAAACTTTAAGTTCAAACGTGCCCTTTTAATCCAATGGCTTTGTATAAATAAATCTGAAACTGGAAAAACACTGAAATCTGCTTAGAAATTCTAGAAACTGCTGTCATTAATGTTTTCAGCTGCTGCTCTGTCTGAGGCTTAAAAAGTTGTCGCTTTTGGGTTTAGTCAAAATTTCTGTCACTAAAATGATAGGTGTCAGTTATCTACACAATAGTTTTAAAAGAGGCCTTTTGGAATGCTTTGCTTGTTAGAATTTTTGATGACAACCACCCATTCGCAAGCCAAAAAAATAAATATCTGTTATGTTTAGTAATAAGACCTGTGCACAGTCTGGAAATGCCCCTTTCTTTTTATTGCCCCCCCGCCCAAAAATGAAAAAGTACCTAAAAATTATGGCGCCATTTATCTATTATGACGCCATCATTGCAGTTTTTAGCCTATTTCAATGCGTTTTAAGCCATTTTAGACCTATTTTTACATATATTTCACATTATTGTCCCTTTTTCACTTTTTTTCATTTTTTTTT
>JASAMX010002090.1:0-24294 GCA_030248175.1 Microlaimidae sp. YZB2_3 | reverse complement strand
TACTAGTAATGACCCCTCAAAAATGGCGTTTTTCGATAATTCTGTAGGAGAAAGATTGCTTAATGGGTATAAGGATTTTCGTTACAAATTATGCACTCAAAGAAAGCGGCTACTTTTTACTTTAATTTAATACCTTGATCGTTAAGATTGGTGCAGTATTTGTCGAGATATTGCGTTTCTCGTACAAAAAAACACTCGATTTTTTCGCTAAAAACCAAAGTGAAGGAAAGAAAGGTTGGGCAAACTTCACAAAATCACTGCCGTTGTTTGATGTTTTTAACGAAAAAAATCACGTTTTTTTGTACAGGAAACGCAATGTTTCGACAAATACTGCAACCATCTTAACGGTCAAGGTATCAAATCAGAGTAAAAAGTAGACGCTTTCTTTGAGTGGATAATTTGTTACGTAAATCGTAATACTCATTGAGTAATTTGTCACGTACAGAATTGTCGAAAAACGCCATTTTTGGGGGGTCATAACTCCTGACTCACTGCAGATAATATTTTGTTAAAAAAATTTTTGTGGGCTATTGGGGCAGGGGTAAGGTTTTCACAAAAAAATTGTCAAAATCGAAGTCAAAAAGTTTGACTTCGCACCGCACCTTTAACCTAGCTTAAAATTAGTTCTTCTAGTTAAAACTAGTTTTAACGTATAGGTTAAAAAAGAATACCGTATTTGTTTTAGTGTTGTGATAACTACTTAAGTAGTTAACTACTTAACTACCATGATTTTGGCTAACTACTTAACTACCTACTTTCTTTTTCAAAAGTAGTTAACTACCTACTTAACTACCTACTTTCCAAAAATAAAGTAGTTAATACAAGTAGTTAACAAAGTAGTTACAAAGTAGGCAGAAAGTAGTTAACGAAGTAGGCAGAAAGTAGTTTGTGAAGTAGAAAGTGAAGTGTTTGTGAAGCAGAAAGTAGTTAGAGTCTATAAGCAATCAATATCTGCGGGGTACACATATTACAAAAAAATTACAGCTGTTTCAAACAAAATGTGACAGCATATATATATTCATGGTAATTTGCACGCGCAGAGTGTCTTCAATAAAAATCCAATTCTGGGCACTCAACAGTGATTTTATACACACGGTGCTTTACAATTAATGAACCCAATTTAAATTGTAGTAATGCTTTAATTAAGTTTTAAAAAATACGTCATAAAATAGATGGTTGAAATAAATCATAATTAGGCTATCTTTGATTACTTCTTTTAGTTAAAATAGAACAAAAATCTGTTGGTTTTTATTTAGTCTAGTGTAAAATAGGATCATTTTTTATTTAGTTTTTAAATAGAAAAAAGCAAAAAATTAAATTTTTTTAGAAATGGATTGATCATATTTATTGTAATTCCAATTTACGGTTTAAAAAATGTTTAAGTTAAGAAAGTATTTGAAAGCAATCATAATTTTGTTATAAAATGAATAGTGAGCTAGGGGTTAGTCATAAACTTTCGTTTTTATTAAAGGTGAGCTGAGGAGTTAAACTTTTTGTCTTCGATTTTGATTGTTTCTTGAGAAAACCTTACTCCTGTCCTGTCTCCAATAGCCCACAAAAATTTTTTCAACAAAATATCTCCAGTGTTTCAGGAGTTATGACCCCACCAAAATGGCGTTTGACAATTCTGTACGTGAAAGATTGCTCAATAGGTATAAGTTACAAATTATGCACTCAAAAAAGCGGCTACTTTCTACTTTAATTTGATACCTTGATCGTTAAGATTGGTGCAGTACATGTATTTGTCAAGATATTGCGTTTCTGGTACAAAAAACCCGCGACTAATTTGCTAAAAAAAAAACAAACGACGGCAGTACATTGATGAAGTTTGCCCAATATTTTTGCGGTCGCTTTGTATTTATAGCAAAAAAATCGCGGGTGTTTTGTATGGAAAATGCAATATCTCGACAAATACTGCACCAATCTCAACGATCAAGGAATCAAATTAAAGTAGAAAGTAGACGCTTTTTTAATGCACAATTTGTAACTTAAATTATTATACCCATTGAGCAAGCTTTCACGTACAGAATTGTCAAAAAACGCCATTTTTTGGGGAGGGAGGTCATAACTTAGATATTTTGTTGAAAAAAATTTTGTGGGCTATTGGGGGCAGGGATAAGGTTTTTGAAAAAAAACATCAAAATCGAAGCAAAAACTTTGACTTTACACCACACCTTTAAACAAAATTTGCACTTTCCCACTTCCGTTGTTTAACAAGATGATATAAATGAGACAAACAATGTTAATATATTGTCTATATTTAAATCCACCTCAAGTGGGTTATTAAGTTTAATTTTTTAAGTTAACTTTACAATAAATTATTTTTTTCTTGTAAAAAACTTCCTGAATTTCAACTATAATTATATTTTAACTATCTAGCAGTCTGAAATAGTGTTGTGATAGTTAACCAAAAATCAAAGTAGGTAGTTAAGTAGGTAGTTAACTACTTTAAAAATTATAAGTAGGTAGTTAAGTAGTTAAATGAAATTACAAGTAGGTAGTAAGTAGGTAGTTAACTACTTGAAATTTTTGAACTAGGTAGTTAAGTAGTAAGTAGTTAAGTAGGTAGTTAAGTAGTTAATCCTTTAACTAAACACATACTTGCCTTAGTAGGAATGAAAGATTAAATTTTTAGTGTAAAAAACAATTTCCATATTTTATCGGTTTTGCCAGTTCTTTATGTTTAGCAATATTTACATAACGGCTGGACAGATAATATAACATAGTTTAAATTCAAGAGGTTGTTTACAAGAAAAAATAATTTAGTGTTAAGTTAACATGTTTTGCTGATGTATTTTGCAAACTTATTTTGAAAAGTTTAGTATTTTTTACCCACTTTATTGTATAACAGTACTGATGGGTTAGAGTTCGCAAATATATTTAAAAACTTCAACGATTTTAATTAGGTTCATAAACTATAAAGCACTTTGAGTATAAAATAACTGTTGAGTGGCAAAATATCGATTTTTATTGAAGACTCGCAGCACGTTCAAATTACTGTAGATTACTGTACACGTTCTCACATTTTGTTTCAAACACCTGTGAGTTTTACCTAATATCGCCCCACAGATATTGATTGTTTGTATAAAAACACTAAATACTTGACTCCTTACTTCACTAACTACTTTCTGCCTACTTTTCTAACTACTTTTTGCCTACTTTTTAACTACTGTGATAACTACTTGTATTAACTACTTTATTTTTTGAAACTAGGTAGTTAAGTAGGTAGTTAACTACTTTTAAAAAAGAAAGTAGGTAGTTAAGTAGTTAGCCAAAATCATGGTAGTTAAGTAGTTAAGTAGTTAATTACTTAAGTAGTTATCACAACACTAGTTTGAAAAGTATTTTTAAACATAAATAACCAGCGAAAAACCAATAAAATATGGAAATTGTTAATTATTAATTGTGACAAAGTATTTTTTACATTAAGAATTTGAATTTTTAATTCTACTAAGATTAAGTTTAGTTAAAAAATTACCTACTTAACTACCTACTTAACTACCTACTTAACTACTTACTACTTAACTACCCAGTCTAAAAAAAGTAGTTAACTACCTACTTACTACCTACTTGTAATTTTATTTAACTACTTAACTACCTACTTATAATTTTAAAAGTAGTTAACTACCTACTTAACTACCTACTTTGATTTTCGGCTAACTATCACAACACTAATTTGTTTTGAATTTGTCAAGCCAAGTACGAGAAGAATATAGACAAAACTCAATCTAGCTGTAGGCAATATACTTGACGGGGCAAACAGTTCGGCGTTGTTCAGTTTTCGTATATTATTAAAAGTTAAGATTTTAAATTTTAACGCGCGCCTTCGCTAAAAAAAGATAAATTTTTGTATATGTTGTGAAAAGGCGGAAATTTTAGGCGTTCTAATTGATTTAAAAAAAACCCGTCATAACTGCCCAATATTAATTGGTCCGCTCATGTTTCTCATACAAACTTATACGGTCGGGTCAACGTCAGCCGGATATAATTCAACCGTAGTTAATGTATGTTTCCTGTTTTTTAACAAAATAAATAATAATAAAAAAATGCTACTACTTTACTTAATAAACATAATAATTTACCGCCGCGAAGAGTCCCGTGGGTCCGTTGAGGTTGTCTATCCATCCGGCCATCGGCTCCCGCCACGCCACCCCTATAATAGAGGGGCGGACGATGATAACCGGCAACTCCCCCGACTCCTCCACCAGCACGAATTCCGCCAGTGCCTACAAAATATTATAAGCTTAGTTTTACCATAGGTGAACAGCTTCACAGATTTCGGGGAAGGAAGGGGTACACCCGACCCCCGAAATTTAGGGGGTGAGTGTCCCCAAAGTTTTTTTTGGGGTATACCTCAAATACCCCATTTTTAGCGTTTTGGTACTGGGACCCCCCCAAATTTTAGGGGGGGGGGTTGTCGGCTATAATCGAGATTTTCGGGGGGTATAACCCTTTACCACACATGAGCATAGGGCCCCCCCACCTAGACAAAAATCTAGAGGCCCCTCTTCCCCCAAAATTTTAAATTTTGACACCCTACCCCCCTCTGGAATTCTAAATCGACCCCCCCCCTTCCGAGTCAAATTTTGGGTATAGTTTAGAGTTTAAGTCAAAAATTACTGTCACAAACACGGTTTTATGGTAAAAAACAGTATTTTTGTACCCTTTTTATAAATAAATAGTCTATTTTAGAATATAAAATTCTATATTAGTGCTAAAAAACTTGAATAAATGATGTAATGTGACGTTGTTTGGAAACCGGACCCCCTCTGGATTTCAAACTGGTCTACCCCGGGTCGACACAATAGTCAGAGTTACAAATTCCTATATTAATTTATGGGAAGAAATCTCAGGGGAAGTCAACAGCATGCGTTTAACAGTTTTAATTCTTACTTACTTTTGTAAATGTGTATGTATTTGGCCGTTTTCCAACCAAATGGGGTGTCATGTCATCCACCATTTCGTCACTCATCCATCTAAATTTGATTCGTGGAAATCGTCGTTACTCTGGCACAAAGAGTCACAATCAGCATAAAATCAACCTGACTTAGACTGCTTTTCGTCGTTACTACGGTAAAATGAGCCACAGTTGTGTATTTTATAATGACAGTGGCACATTTTGCCGTAATAATGACGTTTTGTTTAGATTTTTTGAATGTTAAGATATAAAAAGAGTCACAGTTATGTACAAGTATTTTACGACGTTTCTGATTCATTGTGTTCGAGTAACGACGAATTAATATAAATTAGAAAATTAGTTGTTTTTTGGGACATCTCAAGAGACGGACCGGTGCACTGCCCTCCCCCCCCTCAGGGTTTTATTGGGGGGAGGCAATTCCAAAATGGGGAGGCACGGGGGGCAACTTTTTTGAAGCAGAAAAGGGCAATAAAATGGGGGGCAAGAATGGAAAAAAAAAAAGAGAAAAAAAGGAGAAAAAAGAAGGAAAAAGGTAAAAAAAGACAAAAAAGGCGAAAGTAAGGTAAAAATAGGTCTAAAATGGCTTAAAATGCATTGAAATAGGCTAAAAACTGCAAAAATTTCGCGATGATGGCGTCATAATAGGTCAAAAATGGCGCCATAATTTTAGGGTACTTTTTCATTTTTGGGTGTGGGATGGCATAAAACGGGGGGATGGCAAATCCTCTAATAAAGCGGGGGACATTTCCAGACCATGCACAGGTCTGTCTCAATCTCCACATATAAAATATGAATTACTGTTTATATAATTTTACAGAATATTAACACTCACTACTAATACGAGCCTGTTCAGCATGAAATAATTTAATTCTAGAATCGAAGTATTCACTTACTCCAATAAACTAACTAATGATTAAAACAATAAATTAACATAGCACTTACTCTAAGGCATCTATTAGTTTTTGAGGTTGTATAGGCGGCGGATAGACACTTTCGATGATGTGTTTACGATCACAGTTGGCGTAAGCAGTACTAGTATGAACGAAAGCCTTAAAACAACAATAAATTAATTATGGGTGTATAATATTTTGTGTAACTTGTGTAACTCAACTCGGTTTTATATATTTGCACAGGTTATGTAAAACTGTTCTTGCCTTTTAAGGCTGGTTCATACTTACAGACAAAACGTCCTTTGGACAAAAACCAAAGGATAAAAGTCCTTTGGACTTTGTCCAAAGGACAAACACAGCGTCAAAACGTCCTTTGGACTTTGTCCTTTCGATTTTGTCCAAAGGACAACGTGTTCATACTTTTTGTCCTTTGGACTTTTTCCTTTGGATTTTGTCCTTTGGACTTTGTCCAAGGGACAAATTTCAAGTAGCGTTCATACTTCGTCCAAAAGAAAAAGTCCAAAAAACGTTTTGGCTTGTCCAACGGAAATTTTGGCTTTTCTTAAATTGTGTCCAAAGGACGTTTTGTCATAAGTATGAACCAGCCTTTACTTTGCAAGAAATACATATCTTTAATCTTGAATTCCATAAATATTTGCTAAATTTTATCAAGACACAATCGCAGGAGCTATGGTGATCTCGACAGGCTTTCTGAATGGGCAAAAACAAATGCATTATAATACTTCTATGATCAAAAGCTATTTTACTTCTAAAATTTTTAGCTCCGGTTTTAACACACTTTTTTGGCCTTTTTACGTTAAAATAGACAAAAATTTAGAAGATTTACCTTTTAGTTGAAAAATTAAAAATTAATGTTTTTTTCTTAAGTTTTTTATGGGAGAAGCATATCCATGGGCAAGTTGGTCGGGAGTGAAGAGGGAGGGGGGGGGTTAAAATTTGAGAAACGCATTTTACCCACATCGTTTTTTATGAAGTGAACTTTATTTAAGTTTCATAAATTTTGTAAACTATGTTAATTTTAAATAACTGACTTACCACCAAATTTCTCATTTTATGGCATAAAGCTAAAAGGCGCTGCGTTCCAACCACGTTCATTTCTACTGATATCCTAAATTACAAACAATTCTTGATATTAAATATGTTAATAATAATATATATTAATATTCTACTTCTTAATTTGATTTACGCGATTTCCTATCCTCAAAATATTTAATTAGGTCTCTTCTGAAAAAACAATGAGACGCTCCCTCTTTTCTCGCAATTTCAAGGCGAGTTTTTGAATAGACTTTTTGCACCTCACTCAAACTAGTAACCCGGAAACTAGCGCCCCCCCCCTTAAAGAAAACAACTCAGGAAACCCTTCCTCTCCTTTCTGAATCGCTGGCCACGCGCTACGCCCCAGCACATGACGTCGTCAAATTCGACTACTAGTGTATTTCAGCTGCACAGCTAAACCCACGGCGCTGAGAACAGAAGACCTATGGCGACAACCTAAGCCGCCATATTCCTAAACCTGCTTAGACCGCCAGAATGACAAAAGAGATGGGCCAACAACACCAACAAACAACTAGAAGTTGACCTCGGCAGCGTTCAACCAATGTCGTGTCGCTAACTTTTTCGGCTTGGACACGGCCGTATCAGGCTAAGACAACAACACGTCAAATTTAATGACAGCAGTCTGGCAAACAAACAAAAAACAGCACGAACCACTCTAATTTACTTCATGATCTTACAGTTAAAGAACCGTACGAACCACTCGAATATCACGGTTACATCGTGTTCACGTTTGCAGTACATAAAAAAACCAAAAATTCTAAATTTCCTACCTCATGCATGGCCTCAATGAATTTAAGGATTAAAGTCTAGCAAACAAACACAGATACATACGGTCGGATTCGGATACGAACCAACTCCTACCTATAGGCGGACAGCCTCCCGGATTTTAGGGGGTATACCCGGCCCCCGAAATGTGGGGGAGGTGTCCTGAAAATTTTTTTGGGGTATACCTCAAATACCCCGTTTTTAACGTTTTTAGTACTGGGACCCCCCCCCCTTCAAATTTTAGGGGGAGGATGTTCGGGGTACCCCCAAATTTTAGGGGGGGGGGTGTCAGCAGTAATCGGGAATTTTGGGGGGTATAACCATACATGGGCAAGTTGGTCCGGAGTGGGGGGGGGGGGTTAAACCCCAAATTAGGGAGGGGGGTTAAAATCCGAGAAACGCAAAATACCCATATCGTTTTTTTTCTGGAGTGCATTTTACCCATATCGTTTTTCGATTTTGAAGGAAAAATAGGTAAAAAACGCTAATTTAAGGTCAAAAAGCCCTTTTTATTGCATTTTTTGAGCTTTTTATTGCTTAAAACATTCATTTTGACCTCAAAACTTAAGTTTAGAGGCAGTTAGTAGTCATGTTAAACACATTTTTTTATTCATTTTTTTCAAAATTGGGGGGAGGGTAACTTTTTCTCCCCCCACACTTCTTGGTGGGGGGGGGTTAAACCCCTCTTCTCAGAATTTGGGGGGGGTTAACCCCCCCCCCCAACCCCCCGTGCCCATGTATGGGTATAACCGTAGAACCTGCCCCCCTTCCTGCCCACCTCTGTTCCTACCTACCTCATGACTTTGTCAAATTAGATAGTGGCGGCGAAATCCATTTAACGAAAACAGTCTAGCAAACAAACAAGCAAACCTACATACGAACCAATTCCTACTCCTACCTCATCACTTCGTCGAATTTGACGGTGGCTACGCAATAAATTTAACGTAAACACTCTAGCAAGCAAACAAACAAACCTACATACGAACCAATTCCTACTCCTACCTCATCATTTCGTCGAATTTGATGGTGGCTACGCAATAAATTTAACGTAAACACTCTAGCAAACAAACAAACAAACCTACATACGAACAAACTCCTATCCTACTCCTACCTCATCACTTCGTCGAATTTAATGGTGGCTGCGCAGTGGAAGACGATGGCAACCTGATCGCAGAGGCGGTGGGCGTCCGGTTGGCTGAGTGCCAAATCCTGCTCCATTATATTCCCGCGGACGGCGATCAGCTTCTGCAGTCGCTCCGGGTGCTCCGTCCGGACTTTGTCGAACAACTAAAATGGGAAAAATAGAAAACCCGATAATAAAAGTGCTTTCAGAAAGTTCCTGGAAAGTTCCGGAAAATCCAGGAACTTCCAGAAATTTGGATATAAATAAAAATATAAACTTTGTCCCAGGTACAGCTAAAATGGGAAGAAAATTAATCAGGATATAAAATTTTCAGAAATTTCAAATTTAAATATAAAATTGAAAATATAAAATTGGAAGAATCGGGGAAAATAATTTGTATATACAATTCCGCAGAATTTGGACAAAACCTAGATACCACATTAATAAAACCGGGAAAAAATAAATATAAAACTAGAAAAGTCGGGAAAAAACGGAACATAAAAATGAAAATACCAACCCTAAAATGAAAATACCAACCAATGAAAATACCTGAAAGGGGGTGTGTGGGGCTGGGGCGGCAGCCACCCAACAATAGGGAGTCTGGGGCGAGAGCACTTCAGTGGGGTCAAGAAGGGGTAGAGCCCCTTGTCAGAGTTGGGGTGGGGGTGGAGTTGCGAGATTTAGAATGCCCCTCGAAGCAGTTAATTTAAGGCCCTAAAACACAGTAGAAATTTTAATTTCAAAACATGTGTTTACTTTTGACCCATTTGAAATTGAAAAAACTAAGAAAAATTATCAGTTAAAAATTAGTTTTTTTTACTTTTATTTGTTATTGGAATGCATTAAAAATGTTTCTGTATTAATATTAAAGAAAATTTATTTCTGCTCCAACATTCAAAAAACATAAGAGCCCCCCCCCGTACGGGGGATCATGCCGGATTCACTCAAAAATGGAGGCGAAAAAATGTTAACTTCCCCCGCCATAGGTGGGCAGACTCCTGGATTTGGGGGAGATTGTTAGCTAAAAATCAAAGTAGGTAGTTAAGGAGGTAGTTAACTACTTTTAAAATTATAAGTAGGTAGTTAAGTAGTTAAATAAAATTACAAGTAGGTAATAAGTAGGTAGTTTAACTACTTGAAATTTTTGAACTAGGTAGTTAAGTAGTAAGTAGTTAAGTAGGTAGTTAAGTAGTTAATTTTTTAACTAAATATATACTTATATTAAATAATATTAGAAAAAAAATTTTTTTCGTAGTTATATGTTTTTTTTTTCTTTTTTTTTTTTTTTTTTTTCGCCTTCCTTTTTTAAAAATAGTTATGAGACGGCTAGACAAGACAGATAATATATAATATAGATGGAATTCAGGAAGTTGTTGTTTACAAGAAAAAACAATTTTAATTTTTAAGTTAACTGATGTTTTCCCAAAGTATTTTGCAGGCTGACGTATTTTGTGCGCTTATTTAAAAAAACTTTTGTATTTTTCACCTGCTTTATTGTATAACGGTGCTGATGGTTTTAAGTTCGCAAATATATCTAAACTTCTCGTCAAATTATTAGCCCTCTGGTTGCAGCACTTTTTCCTGGTTTCTTAAAGAAACTATTTTATTGCTTAAAATTTAATTTTTTTTAGATGACGTAAGATATTGACCTGAAGTTACTTTAGATTTACACAAACAAATAAGATTTACGAGTTCAAAGATTAACCAAAAAATAATCCCACACAACATCCAACACAACATACCACCTTTTTTGATTTTAAAAACCCAATTGGGGTTAATTCCAATAAAAGATGTATGGTAAACTCTTTGTCTAATTTATATAATTTTGTTAATCAATGGAAGCGGTAGAGTCCAAATTTCGTTCAAGCTCAGTATCCATTTTATAACAAAATTATAAATGCTTTCAAATAGTTTCTTAACTAAAATAATTTTTAACCGTAATTACAATCATATCAAATATGATTAATACAACAGACCTGTGCACGGTTTGAAAATGCCCCTCTCCCCCCCCCGGGTTTGCCCCCGTTTTTATCCCCCCCCCCCCGCCGAAAAAGAGCTCGCCGTTTTTCTCTGGCGCTTCTGCGATTTTCTGGAGTTTGGCCTATTTCAATGCATTTATTTTTACCCTTTTTTCGCTTTTTTTGCCCCTTTTTTTCTTTTCCTTTCTTTTTTTCTCTTTTTTTTCTTTCCCCCTGCTTGCCCCCCGTATCCCCCCCCGCAAAAAAGTTGCCCCATTGCCCCTCGTCTTGAAATTGCCCCCTTTCCCCGGCGGCCGTCTGTCTTTATGTTCTCTTTTTTTTAATTTTAAAACTTAAACAATAAAAAATCCATCTCACCAAAAAATCGAAAAAGTACCTACCCATAAAATTATGACGTCCATTTTTTACCTATATTTTATGACGCTATCCAAGGCTTCTTTTTTTTGTTGGGCTTGACCCCTCCCCCCGCCGCCCCTCTCTTTTTTTCTCCCGTCCGATCGTTTCTGGGGGGGGGGGCGGCCGCTCGCCTGGTTACGTCCCTGGGTGGCTGGGTCAGGGCCCAGGGGTAAAAAATTCGAAAATTTTGGGGAAGAGGCCCCCTCAGATTTTTTTGGAGGGGGCCCAAAATTTCAAGGCTAAGGGGGGTTGGACGGTGGACCCCACCTTACATCCCCCTTTTTCATCTATGGACTTCACTGATTGCAAAAATTGCTGACTTTAGACACGCACACACAAACAACCAAATAAACGGACAAGGCAAAACGCTTACATTCGACTTGAGCAATCCCTCCAATCGCTGTTGTGCGTCCAGTCCGCTCTGGGGTCTGATGAGCAAGTAGATGTGCTTCACCTCCGGAAGAGTCCGGAGAAGTTTCTCCACCAGCACTTTCCCAAGGAATCCCGTGGACCCGGTGATCAGTACGCTTTTGCCCGAATAAAACCCGGCCACCTCGGAACAGTCGCCCATGATCATTAAATAGGTATAGTTATTTTATTAGCTACGTATATATGTATATGTGACTATGTATTTGGTACCGGTACTTGAATAGCAATTTCTGACTAGATAAGAAAGCCAATCACCTAAAAATGATTATAGATTATAATAATTATAATAAGTAATTATAGTAATAATAATAATTATAAAAAAGATTCAACTAGGGATATTCCTACTCTCCAATATTAATGCTCCGGAGCTTTGTCCATTTAAAGCGGGAAAATCTCCGGAGCTCCGCCCAGTAAAAATAAGCGTTTTAAGCTTGAAATCTGTTTTATTAGGTAATTCTTTCCGCGTTTTAGACAAGTATTTTTATGGTTTAAATTTAGTTTACATAAAAAATTGAGAAAATTCATTAAATTAGTAATCACAACAAGACGGAGCTCAGGAGCTCCAGGGCTCCTAAAAGCGACAATCAACATCCATATCGGTTTCTCAAAAAAATTTTTAGTGCATACTCAATATACCCCATCTAATCGTTTTTAGCACTGAAGGACTCTTCAAATTTTGGAGTACCGGTACCCCTGAATTTTAGGAAGGGGGGTGCTAGTCTCACAAAACAAAACAAAAATTTAGGGGGTCTCACCCATAGGTGGGTAGCCACCAAAAAATTTCTTAAATACGAGATTTTTAGCGTTTTTAGTACTGGGATCATCCAAATTTTAGGGGGGTGTCTGGGGATACCCTGGAACTTCAAAGGGGTTTTTGGCAGTTTTGAGATTTTTAGTGGGGTATAAAACCCAGCCCTGCCCACTTATGGCCCCACCAGTATTGTATTACAAATAATAAAATGGAGTATTTGGGCGATACCCCCAAAAAATTTTTAGTATAACCCCGAAATTTTGGAGGAAAGGTGGGGTATTACCATCCAAGTCCTGTAAGGCTGCCCACCTTATGTTTCGTGTGTTAATGGTACATTTTCCATTTTTTTAGTTCAACCGTATACCAGGTAAAAAGTTTGGATGTTATGAAGGGTTTTTTTTGGTAAAAGTGTAAAAACAAAACCTTTTTTTTATTATTTTTTTCCATTATTACTTTTAGATACCTATATAGAAAAAAGATTGAGAGTTAAAAAAATGTCCAATAAACCATAGAGCGGGAGGGTATTTCCAGACCGTGCACAGGTCTGTTGGTCTGTATATTTACCAATACAAATGGTGGATTGGGACACTTTTTTCTAAATATTAAATAAAGAAAGAAAGCTATCCATCACTATCAGACCTGTGCACGGTCTGAAAATGCCCCCCCCCGTTTTATTGGAGGAGTCCCCCCCCCCCCCCCGCCAAAAAATGAAAAAGGACCCTAAAATTATTACGCCATTTTAGACCTATGGTGACGCCATAATAGCGAATTTTTTTGCAGTTTTTAGCCTATTTCAATGTAATTTAAGCCATTTTAGACCTATTTTTACCTTATTTCCGCTTTTTTTGTCCCTTTTTTCCCTTTTCCCTTCTTTTTTCTCTTTCTCCTTTTTTCTCTTTTCTCTCTTCCCCCCTGCTTGTCCCCCCCCCATTTTATGCCCCCCCCCGTTTCAAAAAAGTTCGCCCCCCCTGCCCCCCCCCCCCCCGTTTTGGAATTGCCCCTTCCCGTTTTAACCCCGGGGGGGGGGGGGGCAGTGCACATGTCTGCACTATTATACTATTTTTTATTTTTGTTTTAAAATTACTTCGCTTCCACAAGCACAAACTACATAAAAAATTAGAAAAGTTTTTTTCGCATTAGTGTAAGCGAATATTCCGTACACAATCAGTATAAGAAAAAAATATATAATTAAGATGCGGCAAGATCATCTACTATGGGAGCCAATCGACAAAATTTGAATAAATCGTACGGTGCCTATTTCAATTGAAAAAACATATTTAATTAATTGCTTATTGACAAATTATGAGTAGAAACATGCCAAAATAACATAAATAGCTTTAATTAGCTTTGAACTAGCAAGTATCATAGCTTTAAGTAGCTTAAACATTTTTGTCTTATATAAACGACAATACAGACCTGTGCATTGCCCCCTCGGGGTTTTATTGGGGGGCAATTCCAAAACGGGGGGCACGGGGGGCGCAACTTTTTGAAATGAAGGGGAGCAATAAAACGGGGGGGGGCAAGCAGGGGGGAAGAAAAAAAAAAGAGAAAAAAAGGAGAAAAAAAAAGGGAAAAGGGAAAAAAAAGACAAAAAAGCAAAAATAAGGTAAAAATAGGTCTTATATTGAGTTAAAATGCATTGAAATAGGCTAAAAACTGCAAAAAATTTGCGATGATGGCGTCATCATAGGTCAAAAATGGCGTCATAATTTTAGGGTACTTTTTCATTTTTTGGCGGGGGGAGGGGAAATAAAGGGGGCAAATCCTCCAATAAAGCGGGGGGGGGATTTCCAGACCGTGCACAGGTCTGACAATAATACTATAAAATTATATTATATAATATTATATTATATATATAGTTGGTTTGGTTGCTCATTTTGTCAAGGATAAACGGAGCAGGTGCAAGGACAAAAAAACGCACAGACATTCGTAAGCTCAAAAGGAACTTTAGTGTTTATATTAGGCGCGAACGCATATTATAAATCAATATTCCAGCTTAGAAACTCCAGTCTAATTCATGCACTAGGGAACTCTTTTACAATTGAACGTTTTACAGCCGGCGTTTCATTTCCTATGAGACATCACTTTCAAGTTTAGAGTGTAACTATTTGAATGAGGTTAGAAGACGTTCAAAATAATTAGATACATAATGAAAGTATAATTATGAATTTAAAAAGTCTTATAAATGTTTTATAACTAGACGCTTTTTTGTCAATACCTTAGAGTATCTTTTATTAAAAAGAAAAAAGCTTTTATTAATAAGAAGGAGTTTTATTAAATTTCAAAAAGTAAAACATTTAAAAACAGTGTTTGTTGGAATTTTGTATCCCCAGAAGTTTAAAATTAAACTTCAAATCCTGGTCTCAGAGCTTTGGAGTTAAAAAAATATTTAGACAAACGTTGAGAATGACTACGTAAGAGTTATTTAAATAAATATTAAAAACAGTTTTTTTTAATTTAATAAAAAAAATAAAACTTACGTAATAAAAAAATGACAAATGGTAAACTTTATGCAATTTTTGACTATTTTTCAGATTCTGTAAAAAGGTTTACGTTTTAAGAAAACTCTTTACAAACTCCCAAAAAAGTTTCTCATTTAAAGGGCTGAGCTGCATTCGCTTTTTAAATGGCCAGAGCTCCGGAAGGTAGGAACATCACATACAATGTTTTCTTTTTTGCAAAATTTTTAATAAAAACCTGTAGCCAATTAAAATTCCTCTTTCAAAGAACATTCTTTTTTTTTAAACTATTTTGTAGCAATCTTTTTAAAAAAACCTGAGAAAATTAATCTCATATTGCATTTTAAACAGGTATCAAAAATAGTCTGTATTAAGACACATAAAAGTGCGCAGGTGAATTGTTACACATAAAAAATACCGTTCAATTATCAAGCGCTGCTTTTGAAAAAAGGTGGACTGATCGATTTTTTCACGCGTAAACCATGTGAACTGTAATATTATTCGTTTTACATCGGGAGAGGGTTAAGTACAAGCGTACCTGCCCGATTGATGAATTGGTCATCTTAATACAGTCCATAAATTTTATTCTCTTCTTTTTCTGATTTTAAAAAAATCCAAAAAAAGAATTAAAGTTTTTTCAAATTTTATAAATAATAACACATCCAGATGAGATTGGAAATAACCAGAGGATTTTTTTATTATTCTAAAACTTTAGTTTTTTTGGAATATTTAAAAAAATAAGCTCCGTGCGATAACGTAAAATCAAAAAAGTTTTTTTTAGCAAAACATTCTTGCCATCGTTATAATTATAGATGTGCTCAGATGTCATTTTTTAACATCCGCGAATGCGGATGTTTCAATACAGAAATCCGCGGATATGTGAATGCGGATGTCTATTTAATGTATTTTTACCATATTTTTTTTAAATTCTAGAGTGCACTTTACCCATATTGTTTTTTTAGATAGAAGGAAAAATAGGTTAAAAAAACACTAGTTTTATGCAAAATAGCGTTTTTATTGCATTTTTAAGCTTTTTATTTGTTAAACCCTCATTTAGACCTTAAAATGGTGGTTTATAAAAGGTAAAAAATCTATGAAAAACTAGGCATTAGGCAACTTTATAAGTAAAAATAAGCGCTATAAAAATCTGCGGATGCGGATGTCAATAATAATAGTACGGATGTTGGGCACATCCATAGGTGGGTAGGGGGGAGTTGGGGGGGGGTTATACACCTCCCAAAAATCCCGACTATTGCCGACACCCTCCCCCTCTAAAATTTGGGGGTACCCCGGACACCCCCCCTAAAATTTGGGGGTACCCCGGACACCCCCCCCCCTTAAATTTAGGGGTACCCCGGACACCCCCCCCTAAAATTTGGGGGGTCCCAGTACGAAAAACGCTAAAAATGGGGTATTTGAGGCATAGCCCAAAATTTTTGGGACACCCCCCAAATTTCGGGGGTCGGGTATACCCCTCCCCCCAAAATCCGGGAGGCTGCCCACCTATGGGCACATCTCTACTTATAATATTTCTGCTGTCAATATTCTGTTATAATTGCACGTTTTTTTCTGACACCAAACTTCAACACACACTATTGTCAAACAATATTGTGTAAAAGCTACGTGACAAAAAGTAAGACTTCCGTCAGAAGCCAAAGTACACACAAGCAAAGCACAGGTGACGACAACGTGAGTCAAAGAAAAATAGTATACCTAATCTTTTATGAAAAAATGTCAAATCAGTGTCACAAAAATTAACAAGTCCTGCGAAATTTAACAAAACAAAAAATTCCGAAAGTATTCCAAAGTCAGATTAGTAAAGATGGACGGAACTGCAGAACGCCCGGAACACCAAAACCGAAAGAAGAACCGGAATTGAGATTTTCCAAAAACCCGGAATAGGAACGAACCGGAATTCCAAATTTTGGCCGGAACATCCGGAACTGCGCATCACTACAAATTAGTACATTTAGCTTAATATTTTTAAGGTTTTTTATTAATATTAAGAATAATGTATCACTGTGTATTAAATTTATTTCCTATCCGTGCATGGTTTTGACAGAAATTTAACACTCCGGGGGTTGAATTTCTGTCAAAGCGCTGCTATAGGGAAGAAATTTAAATACATAGGGAAAAAATTTTCGATAGGGAAGAAATTTGATACACAGAGATACATTCTTTGTTATGTATTCTTGTTAATACTAAGCGTGATTTCGAAACTAACTTAAACAATAAAATGCTATATGGCTTAAACAGCAGGGGTAGTGCAAAAGTTTTTGAACCATTGCATATTCTTTTGCACTGACTATAGAGCCGCTGTGACACAATTCATAATTAAGCCCCCAAAAATTGACGATTTACCACATTTATATGCAAAAGCAAAAATTATTAGATCGTTTACACTAGTGATGTTCTTTCCCGATTATTTAAATCGGAAGTAGCTCTTGAGCTTCGCGGAACATAACTAGTTTAAACATAAAAATAAATAATTTAGTATGAAATACAAATATTTGCGAATCTCTATGCGAAATTAGTTGCATTCAGGATACCATATTATTTGAATCGCAGCCGTGTAAAATAAAACATATAAGAATACATATTTTACGTTTAGTTTAACTTAGTAACGATACGTATATATAACTGATTGCAACAAGTTTTTAATGCATAAGGCAGACGGTGCAACAACTGAAAAATGAATTTTTATTAAAGTAAACGTATTGTACCCGATTTAATTTGACATTGAATGACATTTCCATACTAAACAAACTGGCTTTTTTTACATATCAAAAATTGCAAAACCAAAAAAAACAACGTTGTTACACACAACAAAAAACATTAATCAATACAATACTAACTCTTTCAAAAATATTTGAAGGGTTTCCAGACAAGACTAGGGTAAGTGAGCAGTATAAAAAGTAGAAATTTATTCCCGTTTTATGGAAAATCACAATTTATTTATTTCCAAAAGCCAACAAACTTAGCGGCAGTATTCTATTAGGCCGGGTTTTTTTTTGGGGGCGGGGGGGGGGGGGGGGGGGGGGGGGGTTGTTTCTTCTCTTGTGTTTTTTCTTCTTTCATAAAAGTAAATCATTATTCCCTAGCTAGAGAGCAGCCGTTCAGATGTAATTTTCGGCCGCCTGAAGGCTTTCCCACAAAGGTCAAAATTCTCTCCCGTTAACATAACTTTAGGGGTGGGTGATGTCGGCAATTTTGATTTAGATTTAGATGAAGGTTTAGATTTAGATTTAAGATGAAGATTTAGATTTAGGTGATTTAGATTTTTGAAGAAACCACCCCATTCCAAACCAATTTTCCTGCCCAATATTATCTAATAAAAATTAGAAGTGAAACTCGTTAAATAAATATAACCACAAAACTATTAAACCGTTAACGGACACTGACCATAATTTCCCTTTTTGTAAAATATTTATTTGTGGAGGCAGTGTTTTAATTGTGGACCAGTGTTTTAATTAAAAATCAACGAGTAAATTGCTCGCTAGTTAAATGTAACAATAAACTCAACTCAGCTTCATGAAAAAGTTTTCTGGTTAAATTAATTCTCAAATTTTTTGTATTATTTCTTGTTTAAATCATTCTTATTTAACCGTGTTTCACCATAACACATTAACCCGTTCCCGAAGTGCCTTTTCCTCGGCTACAACCGTGAAACCTTCGTGAGACCTATGTCATACTTCCGTCATACATAATTTTTTGCGCGAGTAAATTGAATTGAAATAGTTAAAACGGTACGGTAGCAATATGCAGATTTTTGTCACGGATACAGTGCATTACATAGGATATTTTGTTGCAAAAATTTGCATATTGCTACCGTATAGCTTTAACCATTTCAAGTTGCTCGCTCCCTGGGCACTATTCACGCACAAAATGTTATGTGTGACATAAGTGCGACCTAAGTCATGCTAAGAGTTACCGCGGTAAGGTTTACGTACGACATTTGTTATAAGAAAATACCACCACCGTAAAACGAAGGTTTTACCTTTGTCGTACGAAGGTTTCATGGTTGTAAAGGGGAAAAGGCCTTCACGGGAACGGGTTAAACGAACAACTAAGCAAAACCGTTATATACATGAGACCAAAAAAAACGCAGATCATTAAAATAATTTATATACAAATATTAAACAAAGAATACGAGATTCAGTGAAATAAAAGGCTAATCCAGATTTTTATTTGGCAAGTGAATTACAAGAAAAAAATAACACAACAAAAAAAACGAACAATTAAAAGTAAAAAAAACATAATTTTTAAATCTAAGAAGAGGTGTTCAATTATATTTTGTTTTTAAAACACTAAAATATTATTTTGTAGCTTGTTACAACCAGTTTGTTACAATAATGAAACGCACGGAAAAAATATGTTCTCATTTCTCGCAAAGCATATCGCCAATATTTTCAATAATTATAAAATTACATAGATAAATAATAAATCTACAAAAATATAATTGACATAGATGAACAAGGGGGGTACGGTGGGGTCCACCCCCCTAGAATCCAAATTTTGCCCCCCTAGAAAAAATCCAGGGCCCCCTCCCCCCAATTTTTTGAATTTTTTACCCCTGACCCCATGGGCGTAGCCAGGGGGTCTAGGGGGTCTAGACCCCCCCCTTTTGGGTCGGTAAAGGGGAAATTTCGGGTTAGACCCCCCTTTTTGTGTCGCCAAGGATAAAAATTTGGGCGTCTAGAAAGGTCATTTTTTAAAATTTCTCTTGCGCTTCGCTTCGCGCTCGATTAATTATATAGTCTCCACTTTCAAATTTGTGTTAGTTTGTTTTGTAATCTTGGTATGACCACGCTGGATCCACCGCATTCTTAATGTTTTAATTGGTCTTCACTTCCAAATTTGTGTTACTCTGTTTTGTAATCCTGATACGACCACGATAGACCGCCTCTTTAGATTGTTATATAGTGGGATTAAAAATTCAAAGGTTAGGAGAAGTAATTTTAAAAACATTTTCTCGCACTTTGCATTGCTCAGCTGTAATTCAATGTTTTCTTGTTTTAGTTGTTAGGGTTTTGAAAATCAAAAATTTTAAGGTATAGAATTGTTTGTAAAAATTTTTTTCTTGGTTTTATAGACCTTATTTTATTGAATAATAGGAAAATAATTAAGTATGTGACATAAACAAGGTAATAAACACTAAACATTTATTAAAGATTAAACATACACAAACGTGTTTATTAAACATAAACACTGCGCGAAAATTTTTTTTAGCCCTTTTAAAACGTTTAGGATTTGGACCCCCCTTTCGGAAAGTTTGTTCACGGTTGGATGGACCCCCTTTCCGAAATCCTGGCTACGCCCATGCCTGACCCCCCTCTGGATTTTGAAATCTGACTCCCCTCTCCTCTCGAGAAGACTTTAGGTATTATTTTAATACTAAATTTTCTTCCAAAAACATAAATTTTTAACACAAATTTATGTTTTTACACCCTCTTTATACAGAAATATCGCTTTTTATTTAATAAAATGTAGTATTATCTTATAAAAAAAATTATTTTTACACATTTAATGGTTTAAAAGTATTTTGTTTCGGAAATTGGACCCCACCTGACCCCCCTCTAGGTTTCAAAATCTTCCACCCCGTGTCGACCTCCCCTAGAAAGCTAGGGGGGGGGGGGTTCGACCATACATGGGTAAGTTGGTCTGGAGTGGGGAGTGGGGGAGGGTTAAACCCCAAATTTAGGGGGGGTTGAAATCCGAAAAACGCAAAACACCCATATCGTTTTTCTGTTTTGAAGGAAAAATAGGTAAAAAACGCTAATTTTAGGTCAAAAAGCCCTTTTTATTGCATTTTTGAGCTTTTTATTGCTTGAAACATTCATTTTGACCTCAAAACTTAAGTTGGGAAGCAGTTAGAAGTCATTTTAAAGACATTTTTTCTCCATTTTTCCAAAAATGGGGGGGGGTTGAACTTTTCTCCCTCCTCCACTTCTGAGTGGGGGGTTAAACCCCCCTTCTCAGAATTTGGGTGGGGGTTAACCCCCCCGTGCCCATGTATGGGTTCGACCGCCCTAGGGCCCCCCACCCCTAGATTTTGAAATGTCACTTACCCGTGGTAAACACCTCTCCCCTAGCTTTTTGACTGTGTTCATCTATGATAATTGATATATAAATTAAACCTTAGGATGGCTAAATATTCCCCCTTAAAAATTTTTTCCTGTGCACATCATTTCTTTACAAGCTAGGATAACTTACTTAAATTCGGCCAGCCTCAGTTTCGGTCACTGGCTGTTAATTTAGCCATGAGCAAAGATATGCACTGAACGACGTATGGGTATGGCTAGCTAGACGACATGACAATCTCCAGCTATCCGCCGTTCATTTTATTACATTGTGCATGGCAAAAAAATAGAGGGTGGCCGAAATTAAAGCTGGCCAAATTCAAATCATTTATTTACCTTACGTTTTACGTTTTAAAAAAAAATTTGTAATTAAACTACATTTTGTTTTAAAATTTGTATCCACTCACTGATTTTATATTTAAACACATAAATAAATAGAGCTAAAACGACTATGTTAACCAACTATTTTAAAAACAAACAAAAAAAATTTTTTTTTTTGAGGTATACCTCGAATACCCCAATTTTAGCGTTTTTAGTACTGGTTTGGTACCCCCAAATTTTAGGGGGAGGGTGTCCGGGGTACCCTAAAATTTTAGGAGGGGGGGGTGTCGGCTATAGTAGAGATTTTTGGAGAGGGTAGAACCCCCTAACCCAGCACCTGCCCACCTATGGTTGGGAGGCATACACCCTCTAAAACTCAAAACTGCCGACACTTCCCCCGAAAATTTGGGGTACCCGCACACTACCCCCAAAGTTTGGAGGGTCCCAGAACTAAAAACACTAAAAACGGGATATTTGGGGTATACCCCAAAAATTTTTTTGGGACACCCCCCAAAAAAAAGTCCGAGGCTGCCGACCTATGGGTCACACCGTGTCCTCTCTGACCCCGATAATTTCCGAGTTCCGGAGTGTCCTTGTAGCGGCATCCGCACTCCGCGGTGTTCGCTGTTCCCAGTGACTTCTCCCATTACAGTGGTAGGTAGACGCTCCATCCGGTCCGGATTTTCCCGGCTCCCGGTCCGTATTTCCTGCATATTTTATGGAACTCCGGGATCCATCCTTCGAATTTTTTGCCGTAGTTAAACTGTCGGACGTCGCGACATACTGATTCCCGCCAGAAGCATCCGGGGTGTCCAATAAGATACACGCGTCCACGTTGTCCGACAAGACGCCCGCGTCCGTATTCTTCGCGACAGCACCGCTAATCAGTGAATTTCTGGTCGGCGTTAAACTCCCAGAAGCTTCGCACAGATTGGGATTACCATTGAGAAAATCTGTATTATTATCCAATAAGACACCCGCGTCCCGATTGCCCGATAAGACACCTGCGTCCGTCGTAATCTCCGCGTCATCGTCAGCATAGCTAATCAGCGGACGATTCCCGGAACTGTCAAAGGGGTAGTCAGGGTTCAAGCTTACGGCGCAAAATCCCCTCCGTCCCTTAACACTGTCTTTTTGCTGCTGCAATTCACTCTGGGCGAGTGGGGCGCCACGACCGCGCTCATTGTCTGCGTTTGCTTTTTTCCGTGCGGTCGTCAAATCCACAGCTTCCTGGTATGATGGTGGAGGGCTCTCGCATTTCTCACCAGCCGGTCGACTGCTGCTAAGAGCTTCGTCGTAGCAGGGAAGATCAGAATATCTAATAAATATAATACATATTATTATTAATATTAATATTGTTATTATGTCGAGGCTTTGGCGCAGTAGCAGAAAGTTCTTCTGGCAAAGGTAGGTACTAAAAGTCTTGAAATCGAATCCAGACAGAGACACGCTAATATAACGGGTATTAGGGGGGGGGGCAGGGTGGGGTCCACCCCCCCTAGCCTCTAAATTTTGGGGCCCCCCGAGACGAAAGTCTAGGGGCCCCCCCTCCCCCCAAATTTTCGAATTTTTTACCCCTGACCCCCTCTAGATTTCGAAATCTGACCCCCCTCCGCCTCGGGAAAATTTTAGGTACCTTTTTTATACTAAATTTTCTTCCAAAAACGTGAATTTTCATCACATATTCATACTTTTACACCCTTTTTATACATGAATATGGCTTTTTCAATAAAATGTAGTATTATCCTATAAAAAGAACAATTATTAAAGTTATTATGGTTTAAAACTGTTTTGCTTTGGACACCGGACCCCACCTGACCCCCCTCTAGATTTCAAAATTTCGCACCCCGGGTCGACTCCTAAAAAGCTAGGGGGGGGGGGGGGGTGCGGACCCCCCTGGGACCCCCCTCCTAGAATTCAAAATTCGATTTACCCCGGGTAACCACTCCCCCCTAGCTTCCCCGACCGTTCCCACCTATGGGTATTATTCGTAAAGACATTTATTGTCGAGTAATATCGTCCTTGCGAACACTGCCTAATACGAAATAATATTTTTGTACATAAGCTTTTCTTACTAGCATTTAATGCTTTACATTTAACAATATATCTTGCACGCTAAATTGTATTATATTCTTATAAATACTACGGTTTTTTTACTAACATTATTGCTTTACACTATACTATAGTATAGTTTAATATTCCCAGTACCATAGGTGGGCAGCGGGGTTGGGAGGGTTATACCCATACATGGGCACGGGGGGGTTAACCTTTCCCCCCCAAATTCTGAGAAGTAGGGTCCCTACTCAGAAGTGGGGGGAGGAGAAAAGGTTAAACCCCCAATTTTGAAAAAATGAAGAAAAAAATGTCTTTAAAATGACTTCTAACTAAGTTTTGAGGTCAAAACTCAAAATAAATGTTTTAAACAGTAAAAAGCTCAAAAATGCAATAAAAAGGGCCTTTTGACCTAAAATTAGCGTTTTTACCTATTTTTTCTTTAAAATCAAAAAACGATATGGGTAAAATGCACTCCAGAAAAAAAAACGATATGGGTATTTTGCGTTTTTTATTTGGGCTTTAACCCCCCCCCCCCCCCTTCTCCGGACCAACTTGCCCATGTACGGTTATACCCCCAAAAAATCCCGATTATAGCCGACACCCCCCTAAAATTTGGGGGTACCCAAAACACCCCCCCTTAAAATTTGGGGGGTCCCACGTCCTAGTACTAAAAACGTTTACAATGGAGTATTTGAGGTATACCCCAAAAAATTTTTTTGGGACACCCACCACCCCCCCCCCCAAATTTCGGGGGTCGGGTATACCCCCCAAAAATCCGGAAGGCTCCCACCTATGCCCAGTACCTATCTTTGGTTAATTTTCAAAGATCAGTGAAGTATCCATAAGCTTTCGAGCTTCTCTTTATTTTTTAACTAAATTTAAAAGTGAAAAGCTAACACTATACTGTTTCTTCTCATTAATGCAAGCATAGGGCCCGACCGGATATCCGGTCCGGTCCGGCTGAGGCCGGATATCCGGCCATTTTCAGTCCGGTCTGGTCCGGGCCGGACTTTTTTATTTTGCCAGACTTTTTTGCCGGACTTTTTCTTTT
>JASAMX010002089.1:0-12158 GCA_030248175.1 Microlaimidae sp. YZB2_3 | reverse complement strand
TAAACATAAAAAACAAAATACAAATTTTTTTACAAATACAAATAAATATACTACAAAAATACCTAACACAACTCTTGAGGTCGCAACAAAACATATGCTATATCTATCTATTTATATATAAATAGACGTAATGTCTGTGTGTGTGTCTGTCTGTGAGTCTGTGTGTTCCCTAACTCCTTCCTAACCACCTAACGGATTAAGGTGAATGAGGTATCGTTGGAAAGCTTATACCCCAGGGAATGTCGTAAGGGGGTTGAAATTTTGAAACAACTTACATGGACATCTTTATACTGGACAACGCGTTTTCACCAAAGGGGGAGGGACCCTATGGATTTTGGAACTTAAAAAACTTTTTGACTCAGAATTGACTCAAACTTATTGGAAAGAGTAATTAGGCAATGTAAAGCCAGAATATCATGATTTTTGAAAAAATGAACATGGACATCTTTATACTGGACAACGTTTTTTTCATTAAAGAAGGGAATTACTTTGCTCACCGACCACAAAAGGGATTGGGCTAAATGAGATATCATTGCAAAGCTTACGGTCGGGAAAATGTCATAAAAAGGTTTAAATTTAGAAAAAAATTTGCATGGACATCTTTAGTCTGGACAAAACATTTTCACAAAAAGGGGAAACCTATGGAGTTTTGAAAGTGAAAATTTTTTTCTTTCAATTGGCTCGTAGAACCAAAATGTCATGTTTTTTGTAAGATTAACATCGACATCTAAATGGTGGACAACGTTTTTTCACTAAAAAGATGAACAACCTTCCTCCCCAACCAGCAAAAGGATTGCGCTAAATGAGATATCATTGCAAAGCTTACAAACAGGGGAATGTCATAAAGGGGTTGAAATTAAAAAAAATTGCATGGTCAATTTTTGGTTCGACAACACGTTTTCACAAAAACACGGCCCTATGGACTTTGAAAGTTGAAAAAATTTTTATTTTCAAATTGACTCAAACTTATTGGTAAGAGTAATTCGCCAACGTGAAGCCAAAATATCATGTTTTTGGAAAAATGAACATATACATAAGGTTTATATTAACTCCAAAGGGGTATGTGGTTCAATTGCATGTTAAATTATGCCTTCACTACTCCTGCACTATGCGAATATTAATAAATAAATAAATATACATCTTTATGCTCGACAACGTTTTTTTACTAAAAGGAGGAATGACCTTTCTCCTTAATCACAAAAAGGATTGAGCTAAATAAGATATGATTGCAAAGCTGGAATTTCAAGGAATGTCATAAAAAGGTTGAATTTAAAAAAAAAATAACAAGGACATTTTAATGCTAGACAACGCATTTTCACCAAAAGGGAGGACCCTTTTCCTCAACCACAAAACGGATTGGGCTAAATGAGGCATCATTGCAAAGCTTACAGTCTGGAAAATGTCAAAAATGGGTTAAAATTTTTAAAAAAATAACATGAACATATTAAAATTGGACAACATATTTTTGCCAAAGATGGAAGAACCTTCCTCCCCAACCACAGAAAAAATTAGGATAAATGAGATATTATGGGAAACCTTATAGTTCAGGAAGCATCATAAGGTGGTTGAAATTAGTAAAAAATTAACACGGACATCCTTATGCTGGACAACACATTTTTATCTAAAGAGGGAAAGACCCTTCTCCCCAACTACAAAAGGGATTGGGTTAAATGAAATGACATTGCAAAGCTTTAAAGTGGGTAACTGAGGTGTCACTTTAAAGCTTACAGTCACGGCAATGGCATAAAAGGGTTGAATTTTGAAAAAAAATTAATAAATGAATATAAAAAATGTGGAAAAAATTATTTGTTAGCCGTATGGCTGACACGGGCTACTTGTATACTTAAAAACACACAAGGGGAACAATATTTCCAGTTTTAAATCACATACTTATACAAACATTACTTAACCAAAATTCACCCAAGGCAATGCACATTCCTAACTACCTGCCCAAAACATAAACTCACACAACACAACGCCTCGAAGGTCAAATCGGGGACGCATATTGGGTAAATAAGCGCAATTCGGAGATCAGAAGACCTCTGATGAATTCCGTCACACTAACATACTGAAATAAAAATTTTGGTTGGCTACATCATTAACATGAAAACACTAAAAAAAATTTGAGTACACCAATTTTTTCTAATTTACTGAATTTTCCTAAATTACTATCCAACGGTTAACGAACTTCTAACAAGAATACTGCTGCATTAAATTTTCTTATTAAAATAAAGTATTTTGACTGGAAGAATATTGATAAAACTTCGTAGAAAAATTGAAGATTTATTTTTTAATCTAGTTCAATACCTAAAAGTATTAAGTTAATCAATCCTTTAAGGTATTAAAAAAATATTTTTACCTGATTTTAATGTTGGTTTTTGGTTGCTGTTACTATGATATCACCATTTAGAAACAATTTTTTTACTTTTAAGAGATTATGCGAACTACGTAGAATAAAAGCAATGTAAAAACTTTAAATTTATAATTTAAAGTTTTGGTGTATGGCATGTTTTTTCTCAACGTAGTTTTTTCTTAATGTAATATATGTAATCTTAACGTTTTTTACAAAATTTTTTCGTCCAATAGAAATGCTCTTTTAAAACTGGTGTATTCATTTCTAATTATTCCAAAAAAAACAACATCTTTTCAATCAAGCAGTATTCTTGTTAAAAACTCTTTAATTGCAGATTATAAATTTTTAGTGTAATAACCTTTTTTCAGTGTGACCTAACACATCAATTGGAATTAAAAAGCAAAAAAATATGCATTCAAAATGAATCTACTCCAATTTTAATCACAAATTTGGTAAAACAAAAAACTTCAGATTCATGATAACCCAAGTAAATCCTCCTGTTTAAATGAAAGTTGTTCAGTGTTAAAGATTTCAACAAAGTTATGACGCTTTAGAATCACTTGCAGGCAATAAGCGCATCGAAAAAATTGATCTCCAGTGAACATAGAAATCACCACCTCCTCTCACTTTCATTCCCACAAAGCAAAACATATAGCCGCAAATCTACCATTTGAGGATCCTTAAAATTCTAACCTTTTTTAAGTTTCCAGATCAATACGGCAAAACCTTCAAAATATTATATTAAACGTTTTGTACATTTAAAATGAAAATTTATTTTATTTATTTTCCAGAAAATATGCTTTGTTAAACCAATATTAAACTAGTATTGTTCTCTAAAAATGGTTTCATGCAACACTAAAGGTATTATGCAATAAGCAACCAACGATATAAACAAGTGAAATTTTCTTGTAACGTTAATATAGTTACAAAACCAAAATTTTATTACTTGAAAAATTCAGAACTACCTACTTCAATAATGGAAGAAGCATTAACTCTGTTCTTACCTTTAAAACAAGAAGTTTGGATTTTTCTATGTGTTTTTATGACAGTTTTAAAGATGTTTGTCATCACTGCAGGTCAATTTTCAAAGCACAAGCAACGTTTTTTTCGCTAGTTTTAATATTTGCCATCTCAAAAAGTGTGCTTGCAAAGATTTATAAGTCGAATTTAGTTGGAGTGAAAACCGCATCTCTGCAATCCTGGAAACTGTTTAATACAGAAGAAGAATTAATTGAACTGCTTTTTGCTAAAAAAGTAAAGCTCGCTACTTCCAAAAGCAGTTATTTTCTTAAAGGTTTAAAAAACCCTGTGAACGTGCATCAATTTAAATTGAAAACTGCTCTGCAACAGAATCCGCCATTACTGCTCCCATCAGCGGGGCTCTGCAGTCAGTGGGGAAAAAACTCAAAAAAGTTGAAGCTGCCGCTTGTATTGGTTAACTTTGAACCATGCCGGGAGTTTTGTACCGAGTCTGTGGAGTGTGAAAATCTTTTCACGTCAGGTGGGGCTGCCTACCCATTTCCTTTAAACGTTTCGCAGAAAACTATGGAAAAAGCTCGTTTTTCCAGCCTGATTGTTAGGAGCATGACAAATGTAGTAGAGAAAAGACACACAAGTCTTAAAAAAAGATGTAGCGAACAAAAACGTACTATAAACACATTTAATTACAGAATTATTTCAGGTGCAACGGCTTTGCTTTTGTTGTCGTTTGCTTTGGGATCGTGTGCGTTTTGTTTGGAATGGTTAGTTTTTACTGTTAAAATGAATCATTTTAAATGTTTAGTTTAAAAAATTATAGTGATCATTGTATTTATTATGAATACGAAGCATAAGAATGATAAGAATTGTGAACTATTTTTATATGTTGATACGTTCTGAAAGGTGTTAAAATTTTTTTTGTTTTGAAGTTAGATAGATAGATAGATAGATAAAAATTTATTTGTCAGTCAAAATAAACATATTAAAACAATGACAAAAATTCGAATAAGGGTGATAATCACACTATACACACTTGGTAGCTAACCTGCTTATCTTTTTGTTATCATACAAATATATGTAGGACCCAGCGGGAAAATGACAAAAGAATACGGTAAATTTGTGTAAGTCGGTCTTATTATGGTCAGAGTGCAATTTGTCCACTCAAGGACAACTACTCTAAATAAAGAAGCTTGATGACTGCTGTATTAGCTCAGCTTATTGTTAAATGTTTTCTGTTGAGGTTTTTGGATTTCTGCGGACAATTTGGAGATTCTGGGGACATTTGCAGATTTGCCAAATAATCAGAATAGTCAAAACAAACACAAACTGCATTTTTCTTAATATTTTTTTTGCCACAATCAACGCGTCATTGGATTTTCCTATGATTTTAGATTTTTTTTAGATACACCAGTCGACTCAGAAAAATCAAGAAAAAAATTTTTTGAACGCATTTTTTGTTTTTGGCACATTGTCAAATTTTTACGCACTTAAACAAATTAAAATTTTACCTATAAATTTGACTCAAAACACTGTTAAATATTTAAAAGCACCCATTAAATGTGGGAAAATTTTATTTCATTTTGTGTTTTTTTTTTTAATTCCCACACTGAATTTGGGGAACCAGCAATAAAAGTCTTTATAAAAAAAAAAAAGAAAACAAAAAAAAAAAAAAATAAGGAATTCACACTGAATTTTGGGAACCAGCAATAAAAGTCTTGTATTTCTCTATCATAAATGCTTTAAAATATTCAAAAATGGACTAATTTCAAATAAAACTGACTGAATTTAATATATAAAACTTGCGTATTTGTGTGTTTTGTTAATATTTTAAAGAATAGGAAAAATGTTTGCAGAATCCATAATATGTCCGCAGAATTCCAAATTCCTCTGTTAAGTTATAATTGTGTTAATGTTATATGTTCCAACATGAGAATTGTAAGCAGATGTCTTCTACTGAAATCCATATTTTGGAAAAAGCAACCATTTGATCCTTTTTCAAGTTAGAAATTACCTGTGAAAGGTTAGAATAACTGAAAATAATATTTATAATTAACATGAGTATTGGATGTTTTATTAAGTTAAGCTTCCATAGCAGCTGTTTGTTGCTGATAAGCTTAATTACAGGACAACATTTAAAAAAAATTAGCTGCAACATAAACTTAACACATGTTTTTTTAGGGATTTTTTATTGATCAAATTAATTAAAAAGGACATGGGTACAGGTACTAAACGCGTACCAAAAACCAATTAGAGATTTCCATGCTATAAATATTAATTAAAAACATGTTTCTAGGTCAATTCTGACCTGAAGATCTCAATTTTTAACTTTAAAAAGTGATTAAAACACGATTTTTGATAATATGGGGCAAAATATAGGCTAAAAATAACAATATTTTCGGTACACACTTTTTTCTGTTAAGAAAAAACTTTAATAAACAGCTAAATTAAATTAAAAACTTTGTTTTAACATTGCTGAAACTCCAGAGAATCTAAAAATTTACAAAAAAACAACATAATTTCGATAGTCATTTGGACCACCCAAAATATGGACAACAAACTTGTTTTTGCTTAAAAAGCTAATTTAAACTTAGTTTTGATCAGATTTAGTTTTCCTAAGCCTAAGCAAAGCCTAAAAAAATTAATTGTATTATAAGGCATTTTTATTAAATTATCCCTTTTTTTCAATTTTAATTTTTTTCACAACTGAATTTCGCGAGCTTTTTAAGCGGTTGCTATACAAAATTTGGTGAGAACCAGAATAAAAGTAAAAATATTTTTAGAACCGCCAGACTGGGGGAGACGCCAGACTATTTTTAGAATCTATTCATTTATGTTTAAAACACTATTAAAATAATTTCTTAACAGTATAAAAATGTACCTTCAAAAAGAGGTCAATTTTTTGGCTATAAAACACCATTTATTTTCTTAAAGGGTAGTTATTCCTCCTAGTTTATTGCACTTAACAATGTTCTAATTTTGTCAATGAAATACACAAAATTACCGTATTATGTAGCGAAAATTTCATTATTTTATTGTGAGAAGTTATCTGTTTAAAAAAATTGTTAAGAATGGTTTTTAGACCATTTTTAATAATAAATAATTAAACTAATACGCCGTGGTCGTTTTTTTGCCTCCACAATAAAGTTTTAATACTAATTGCTCGGCCAAAACTACGATTAAGTTTACCTCGACATTTTTTTTCTTCACTGCGTGTTTTTGGCTTAAATATCCTAGTTTATTTTTAAGCAAACGTAGTTTTTCAACAATTAGTTCATCAACCGTAACAATCAAAGCATCAAAAGAACAAAGCAGGGTGTCGCTTTTTTGAGAGCAGCATTTGTAATTCCAAAACTTACCACAACAAATTTATATCTACATTTTTGACGCGAACCTGGAAATTAAATTTTTTAAAAATGCGTAAGTAATTTTTTCATTAAAAAAATAACAAGCCGGTAAAAACACTTTTCAATTAACTTTTGGCTTTCAAATACACTCAGTTTAAACTTATGTATTATTAGAGTGATTTTAAAACGCAATATATTGCGTTTTAAAATTTTAAATGAAAAACACAGTGGGATTTTGGATTTGTTATATTACCTTAATTTTTTATTTTATAAATAATAAAATTACAAAACCCAAATAGTATTTAAGATTCTAAGACTACACAAATAATAAATAATCTTCTGAAAATGCATAAAATATAATATTCTGAGAGTATTATTGTGTTGTTTGTTAAAATGGCAATAAATTGATAATTTTGGCTTTTTAAATTTCATCCATACTTCATAATTTATAAGTATTTTTGAGAGCAATGGTTAATCGAAAATATTTTTTGCAGTAATATAGCAATGTATCTTCAATAAAAATTTTTGCAGATTTTTTAAATATAACTTTCAAGTCCATATTTCAATAATGTTAGCTTCAATTTTAAATGCTTCCAAAGAAATTCCTAATGATTTTTGTCAAATTAGTTTTCAGGTCCGCTTTCGCATTACACGTAGACGTTTTTTTTAGTGTGTTTTTAATTTTTATTTAGAGACTCAGTACTATAAAATTAACATTGTTTTGTGTATTGATTTTCTTTAAAACGAATAGGAATATTAAAAAAAAAAAACTTTTACGAATCCAAGTTTTATATCACCCAGAACCAGGGACGTACTGAGGGTTCGATTCGGGGGGGGGTGGGCGGATTGCAGTACAAAAAAATTCGGGGAGGGGGGCAAAAGGTTAAAAAACAGGGATAAACGTAGATAAACCTGCATACTACACTATGTTTGGCCTAACAGCGTTTTATCTAATGTTTTAGCGGTAAAAACATGTTTTCTTCGTTAAAAATTACATTAACAGCGCCTGAATATTACAAAACAGGGGATTTAGAAAACTTACAGACCCCCTGGCTACAGACACGTCGCTGTAAATCGAAGCAGATGAGCATACTTTCTGTTCTTTAGGGTTGCCGGTTTATATGGAAAAAATTATCGAGACCATTGCTATAGGTGGCTGGGAATTTTAGAAAGGGTAGGTACATAACTGAACAAATATGATTGTTTGCTTTGCTTTCTGTGAAGTACTCATTGATTATTACAAAATATTGTATTTCAAAATAACATTAAGCAAGATAAATAGCGAGAAATATGTATGTATACTATGGAGAGTGACCGCTAGCCCCCATTGCCACCATTGGCAATGGTGGCCAATACTGGCAATGGCAATCCGGCCACCATTGCGGGGGTGGGGCGGCCGCCCCCCTGGCCAACCACTTTTCTTATTTTTCTTTCCATCCGACCGTTTCAAGGGGGAGGGAAAAGGTTCACAAGACGTGTCGATTTCAAAATTTTTATTTAAGCTTCTTGAGACAAAGACTAAAAAAATTATAAATTTCAGCCTGGACCAGAGGGGTCAAAACCTACTCTAAAAACGGTAAATAAAATTAGCCAATCACAGATAAGCCTAAGCTAAACTGAAGCAAAACCTAAGCTAAGCCTAAGCAAAACCTAAGCTAAGCTTAATCTAAGCCTTAGTAAAACCTAGGTCTGATCCAAACTTAAGCCTAACAAAGCCTAAGCCTAAGCGAAAACTAAGCCTGAGCAAAAACTAAGCTAAGTTTAAACAAAACCTCTATGCCCAGACAAAAATAATAGCTAAGCCTAAGCCTTATCGCCAGCAGGCGAGTTATTAAGTATTAACAGGCGAACTAAGCGCATACATTCTTCAAAAGTCCTGGGTTAAGTTTGGGTTATTACTGTTTTATGCCGGATAAATTCTAATGTATTATACACTTTGTATCCACGATAAATTGAAATGTTGCTTCAAACGAGAAAATAACTGTAGCAATAATTTGTTATAACTGTTTGTAATTTATTTGATGTATATTTATTAATTAATAAAATATGGCATTTAAATTATCGACAAACGAAGGCATCCCAGAGGTGTGTGGAAACTTTGTTGTGTAACACAAACGCACCGAGGAAGTGATAATGAAATCAGATCTGTTGATTTGAAACTGCCATCTGGAAATAAAACTACAAGATCAGTAAAACATCTATACCCAATTGAATTCAGTCAAACCATTAATCAAAAATCAGTCAGTAACCTGATTAATTACAAAAAATTTCAGTCAACCCTTGCATTTATTTGTCTGGTTTTATTTACAGTTTTCCCAGCAAGTAATGCTAAAGTTAAATGCAAGTCAAGTATACAAAGAAAAATTTCTGAGCTTTGTGTTAGCCAAGGAATCGTTGCTGCAGAAACAAGTGATTTTTTTGCTGGAGATTTATTTAATGCAAAGCAAAAACAACTTTAGATGGATATGGACGATGTACCAGAAATTGTACATGTCCATCATGGGCCACAAGTTGCTCTTATGCTGCTAACAAGGTTGCTAACACAGGGCACAACATTGATTATAATCATGCATTGTCTGTTGATTATCCTGAAATTTGTTCTTTAACAAAAGCAAATGAATGCAGTAAAACAGAAAAAAAACATGTACAGAAATTTAAATCCAGCTTTATGATGGATTACAAATGATAATATTGATAGTTATGAATGCGTTGGACATGGTAAAAACATTACAGGAACTGAAGAATTTTGTAAATTGCATAAATGTAACAACAAGGCAAAGAAGTTTTGTTTCTTTCAACACCGTGAACAAAATTTTTATATAACAAATGAGGGAATAAAAATCCCAATTAAAGCATGGGGTAAAATCAAAATAGTGTATTATGACTTTAAACCAATTGAAGTGGCTACAAAATGTAAAAATTGTGCTGCAAAATGTATTCAAAGCGGAATTGAAATGAAGCTGATAAATTCAATTGGATTAATTAAAGCATGTGCACAGCCTTATTGTAGAAAAATAAGCCTCATACATCTGAGGAGATCCTGTTCCCATCAGAAGTTTCTTTAGAGAAACATGACATAACTGTAAAAATATTTAATATGGAGTTATTATCAGAGAAATAGGTATATCATCCCCTTCCCAGCTATTTTGTGAATCAATTAAATGCACACTTTGTTGGTCATTGATTGTGAATTCGCATCGTGCTCCAACAATGGTGGTTATAATTATTCTTTTAACAACTATACTTGCAGTTTGGTTTGTAAAATAACTTGGTTTCTGTATTTGTTTTCTGTATTCTGTTTTCTGTAAAATAAAATCTGTATTTGAAATAACTTGGTTTCTATTCAAAGCTATTTTTTATATTGGATTTTTGATTAAACAACTGTGTAAATTGATTTTCCACATAATGGCTAAGATCAAGCGTATTTTTACTAATCAAAGAAGACAAATAGCAGCAGAAAATATTCCATTACAAGAACAAAGAAATAGGTTTGCAGCTTATAGATTTAGGCATTTGTTAGCAATAATTTTTTTGTTAGTTCTCTCTCAACAAACATTAGTTTTTCCTGCAGTTGAAGTAGAAAGTTTGCGAGCTCAAAGTGCAAATTGTATTGTTAATGCAACTGGTTATAGTTTTTGTACTTTGAATCAAATCACGCGACTAACACTAGCTCACAAGGACAAAAAACATGTCTCTTAATTTCTGACCCAAACAAGTCCCCATTAGGAACATTGGAGCTTGTTGTTAAAGACGTTCATTATCATTGCGCAAAGAAAAGTGATTTTTTTACACGCTCTTATACTATAAAAGTGGAAAGTAGAAAACTCTGCAGTCATGCTGGAACTTGCAGTGGACAAAAATGTGGAAAAATCAGGAAAGACTAAAAAATCAAAGAAATTATTGAAGCCAACAAATACCCAGGTTATTCACATTGTAGAGAAACATGTGGATGTGCTACATGCCATTGTTTTTTATGTGATTCAGCTTGTTTGTTTTATCAAACTTATGCGTTTCCTCTTTGAAACACTGCGTACAGAGTGTTTTCCTGTTCTTCTTGGACCATCACTGTTATAGCTGACCTCGCATTTATAAACAAGGAATGCGCATAAAATTTGAAAGCCACAGTTTTAAATTAAATCCTGGGCTATCAATGAGCTGGAATAATCTTAAAATGTCATTAATTTCAATTTTTGTACCTCCAACTGATTTGTTAAATAAAAGATTTTTAACAAATGACATTAAAACAGTTTTAATCGACTCTTCTGCTTCTGGTCAGGAAGTGGTTAATACCATTGGACAATTTCAATGTGTTAATCAAATTGTTGCAGAACAATTTATACACTGTACGATTCCTGAAAACTCATGCACTTGTGATACACAAGAAGAGCATGTAAACTGCCAATGCAGTCATCAAAACCTGGAAACGCTTTTTACAGATCACCAAGCCCTAATTCCTTTGAAAACGGCAGAAATTTTTATTCACAAAGTCAATCAAGAATGAAGCGAATTTCGGACAATATGCAGAGCTGGAAATTCAGCTATAGATGAAAAACTTACGTTTAAAAACGAAAAAAGCTATTAGTCATTGTAAAATTCAACCAATTAGTATACATGGATTTTATAATTTTGTCAGCGGAGCAGAATTGGAATTAATCTGTAAAACTGATATTGGTGAAACACTAGCAAATGTTAACTGTAAAACTACTAGTTTTTCAATAATGTGTACCAGCAAAGGAAAAAATAAATTTGTTACGCTGTCATTTGATATCGCCTTGGTTAAAGAACAATGTTTTACATATTGTCCAGCAGGAAATACTACCTTTGATATTTCAAGACATTTAATTTATATTGTTGATGTTGTAAGTAAAAGCTAAGTATCAAATGTAATTTCAAAGGCAAGAAATAAAACATATGGTGCAAGTTTTAATCTAAAATTTGATTTTTTTAAAAATTTATTTCCATCGAATATTTTTGCAAAAATATTTACAGTGATTATTTCCGTATTTAATGTATTGTGTACCTTTTGTGATAAATATAATTTTAAATCTTCTATTTAGTATCTTTAAATCTAATAGGTTGCAACAAAAGTAAAACACGAGTCTAAAACTCTGTAGATAAAATTGTAACATAATAACGTTTTATTACAATTAGCTATAAATTGTAATAAAAAATGTATCAATGTAATAATCAAATCGTTGAATTTGAATTTGTTAAAATTAATTATCGAACAAAGATAACGTTTGATTTTGCAATCCTTGGTGATAATTTTTTTGTACACACATAATAAGTAGTTTTGTGTGATTTGTTGCTAAGTTTATTTTTGTTTTTTTTTTAAATTTTTTTTTGCCCGCCGGGAATATCGCCAACAGGCGAGTTATTAAGTATTAACAGGCGAACTTAGCGCATACATTCTTTAAAAGGCTTTAGTTATGTTTGGGTTATTACTGTTTTATGCCGGATAAATCTTAATGTATTATACACTT
>JASAMX010002088.1:0-12863 GCA_030248175.1 Microlaimidae sp. YZB2_3 | reverse complement strand
TACTCGTTCAGTTACGTATGCTCATAATTAAGTCAAAATTAGAAAAAAAATTGTTATAATTTTTTTATTCAACTGTGTACAGAGACAATCATCGAAGACTATCAATCAGTAAAATTTTTAAACTCCTTTACAAAACGATATTATCTTTGTATACTCAGAAAAATACTTAATTTTTTTACTGATCTATATTGTTTTATGTCATAAATCTTAACCTATCGTAAATTGGGAAGCGTTGACTATATCCCCTGGTTAATACATCCCCGTTTTATGAAACTTATGTTTTAAGTTGAATTTTTTGGAAATTATTTTGCTTTCGTTTTTACTGATGATGATAATACTTTACCAAATTTTAATCCATCAAATTTGGGGAAATTGGACAACAAGATATTTACCACAAAAAAGGTATATAAAACCCTAAAAAACCCCATATACATATATATTTAAAACCCTATATATATATATATATATATATATATATATATATATATATATATATATATATATATATATATATATATATATATATATATATATATATATATATATATATATATATATACCCTACTATATATATATATATAAATGCAAGATTTTACTAATCTTGGTTTGATGGTGGTATTATAGTGTACTAATATCTAAAAATTTTGTAGATAGATAAATTTTTAACAAAAATATAATTTGCCGTTTATTGCTACAGTTATAATTAAGTCAAAATTAGCAAAAAAAATTGTTATAATTTTTTTATTCAATTGTGTACAGAGACAATCATCGAAGACTATCAATCAGTAAAATTTTTAAACTCCTTTACAAAACGATATTATCTTTGTATACACAGAAAAATACTTAATTTTTTTACTGATCTATATTGTTTTATGTCATAAATCTTAACCTATCGTAAATTGGGAAGCGTTGACTATATCCCCTGGTTAATACATCCCCGTTTTATGAAACTCTAAACGTAACTCTAAGCAAGCAAACAAGCAAGCAATTTTTAAACTATTAAACAATCTTTTAAATTATAAAACAAATTTCAATCCAAAGAATATTTTGTTAAAATGGTCTTTCATGATAAAAAGTTGGAAGAGCCGTCGGCAGGAACTTTGAGCTGTCAGAATATTTAGGAACCTGGGGCCTGTTTCATAAAATACTGGTCTTCGTAAATTACAAGTTTATCAATAACTTTTTTTATTCTGAACCATTTGCGTTGAAATTTGAAATAAAAAAAGATTATATGCCATATGCAAACTATTAAAAATTTCATGTACGTAGTGTTGTGTGTTTTAAAGTCATTTTTAGTTTTAAACTTTGGCCACTTGTAATTTTTCACAAGTTCTCAAAAGAAAAATTTACCCTAGTCGGAGTAGGGTAAATTTTTCTTTTGAGAACTTGTAAAAAATTACAAGATGGCCAAAGTTTAAAACTGGAGTAACTTTAAACACACAACAGCTACGTACATGAAATTTTAAATAGTTTGCACATGGCATATAATCTTTTTTCATTTCAAATTTCAACGCAAATGGATTTTTTCAGAATAAAAAAAGTTATTGATAGATTTCTGGAGATTTCACTGAAGACGAGCCGAATATTTTATGAAACAGGCCCCTGGGGCCAAAATTATAAAATGGTGTGATGATGGGTGGTTATAGTTTGAGGCTTTCGCTTATGGGCTCGGGTATACTTTTTAACGATTTCACACTTTCGCTCCAAGTTCTCCGCACTTTCGTACCGGCTTCGAATTGTTTTTCCGGCTCTAAATGCTAACGACCCCAAGGTCGACTTAACCGAAGGACAAACAGGATTCGATCAATTAAAATTCAAAAAAATCACGTCAGGATTTTAAGGACCATCGAAATGTCATAGCATTCATGATCACGTCATATATGTTTTGCTCTGTGGAAATGGTTGTGGGAGGAGCTAAAAGAATCACTTTTAGCCAATTAGAGATTGGAAAAAAATGAGTCTCCAATAAATCAAAAATCTCCTTTTTTCATAAGCACTAATTGGCTAAAAGTGATTCTAGAACGTAATAACTTTGTAAAGAATATTACACTGAACAATTTCCGTTTAAATGGCGGGAGGGTTTTGACTATCGTGATTACTTTGCCGGAAAACGCCTATATTTTTACAAATATTAATATAAATTTAGAAGTAAACTGATAGAATGAATGTGCCTAGCATTTTGCATAACACCATATTTGAAATTTAAACTTTAAAAATTTTTTATCACTATATTTAATAAGTTTAATTAATATTTAATTAATATAAATTTAGAAGTAAACTGATAGAATGAATGTGCCTAGCATTTTGCATAACACCATATTTGAAATTTAAACTTTAATTATTTTTTATCACTATATTTAATAAGGATAACAAGGAACTGCTGTTATTATTTTCCAAAAGCTGTGGAGCAACAAATGCCATTTAAACAAGTGAAACTCACAGGACACCCGGTGGAAGAGTATGTTAGATAGTCGCAAGACAATCCTGTTTGCCCATTTGCACACGTTCCAGTGTTAATAGGTATAACATTAGGATTAACAACACCGGAGCTGTTTGAACAACAGATGCCATTGATGCACCCGAAACTGACTGAGCATCCGGTGGAACTGTAGACCTGAAAGTTACAAGAGACTCCTATTTGACCATTTGAACACGTTCCACTGTTAATCGGTCCCACAACAGGATATATATATATATATATATATACTGAACAATTTCCGTTTAAATAGGAGAGTTTTGACTATCGTGATTACTTTGCCGGAAAACGCCTATATTTTTACAAATATTAATATAAATTTAGAAGTAAAATGATAGAATGAATGTGCCTAGCATTTTGCATAACACCATATTTGAAATTTAAACTTTAATAATTTTTTATCACTATATTTAATAAGGATAAAAATTTCGGTTTTGGTTCAGATTGTCAAATTTTAGACTGTACGGTTATTTTTATTTTTTTATAGCATTTGATTTCCCGCGGAGTGTTAAAATTGCAATAATTAAAAATGACGTGTTACGTAAAAATTGAATTCATTTAATATTTTAATAAATTGAATTCACTTAAGTGAGAGATCTGATTGGTGCTTTCGCAACTGTTTACTTGTGTTAAGGGAGCACCGTCACTGGTCACTAATCATAAATTCCTATATCGCCGTAACCGGACTGCTCCTTTAATTCTGAACGAATAGAGCTGAAAATAAAAAAAGCTCTAGCTTCATTGTGGAGCACTGCAAATACGAAATTTGAATTAGTTAGGTTTGATTTTAAAGGAGGAGTCCGGTTAGGGCGATGTAGGAATTTGATTTATGACAGTGCTCTTTTATATTTTGGTTGGAAAACAAGAAATTAAAACCCATGCTTATGCATCCAAACTAAACGACACCGTTGTCAAATTATTTAGCACGTGAGATTCATAAATAAAGGACGGATTTTGATGAAATTTCAGAAGCTAAGTTAAAGTTAAAGTTTAAAATAGCATTCAATTCCGTAATAAAGGAATTGGACCATTTCCCAAGAAAATAAGAAAAGCGTAGGTTGTGTTGTTTTTTTTGGCAAGCACTAAAAGACACCTACCACACCTACTACACCTACTACACCGACCGACCTAAGCAACCTAAGCAAAACCTCAAAATCAAACAAAACATTAAATTTAGCTTGATTTTAAGGTTTTGCTTAGGTTGCTTAGGGAAATTTTTAGTAACAAGCTTAGGTTAGCTTAGTTTAGGTCGGTCGGTGTAGTAGGTGTAATAGGTGTGGTAGGTGTCTTTTAGTGCTTGCCTTTTTTTTTACTTATTTTGTCTATCGTTTTTTAATTAACGATTTTAAACTATAAACCAAGGTTTTTTACTATTTTAGTCCTTCTAAACTTAAAAAACATGGCAAAATCTTTTCAATATGCTGCCACACAATGAAAAGTTTTAGTCAAAATCAGATTTTCAACAAAAAAATTAGTCACTATAAACTTTTTAGCTTATACTTATTTGCTCATAAAATTTACTTAACGTCCAGTTTTTTAAACTTATACTAAATTATATTTTCCACGAAAGCCCGTTAATTTTTTTTTTCAAGTTCACATTTTGGTGACCAAAAAAATTATTTCGATAAAAACTTTACTTGGCGTAATGACAGTCTGAGTGAGATCACAGACAATTCATAACAAAAGATACCATGCATTTTATTGTTAAACTAAAGATAAATTCTATCAGGGTGAAAATAGATGAGTGGTAAAGTAACCACTCGTTCTTTGAGAAAATATCACGTGCAGAGGAACAAATGACGCAATTAAATAATAATTGGTTACATAACCGCTAGAAATTTTTTTTTTTAATTTTTCTCGCTCGCGGGTTTATTGTTTATTTCTTCCAGGTGGAGAGCGGTTACACCCTTAATTTCAGCCTGGAAAACTTTAATTTTAACTTTAGTTTTTTTCTTAAAAGAATCATATTATACATTTGCTTTGTTTAATGAAGAATTTGAGCCTTGAAAAAATCAACTCGATAATGTTTATTCAGACTTTTTAGACGTTATTTACTGAATTTGCACTAAAACGTTATGCATTAAAAAATATTTGTTATATTATATCAAAACCTATTGTGTGCAAAAATATATAATATAACGAAAAATGTGCAACTCCTATATAAAAAAGTACGGAAAAGTAGGCCATTATAATGAGCCTCTCCATTTAAATTACACTCTCCATAATAATGGCATAGTAGACATTTTAATGTGGGGAAAATATGCTGTTTCCTAGGTTAGTCTGCACAAATGTGCGCGGATCAATCAATAAAAACATTTTATTTCATTTACGGGATGCGCGCGCATTAGTGTAAAGTGACGTAGGCGAACAGCGTATTTTCCCCGCATTAAAATGGCTATTATGCTATTATTATGGAGAGTGTCATTTAAATGGAGAGGCTCATTATAATGGCCTACTTTTCCGTATTTTTTTATATAGGAGTTGCACATTTTTCGTTATATTATATATTTTTGTTGTGCGTAGGGTAGTGCATTTAATTTCGGCACTTTTCTGTTTTTCTGATGTAACTTTTCAATGTATGGCCCGATTTTCATGTTTGATAGCTCATTTTGAAGCTTTTACGATACTGCGTTGCGTCACAATAGTTTATTGTACGAAAGTAGTTTTTTTTACTTAATTAAATTAGTTTTTTAAAAAAATGGAAAATTGCCGAAATTAAATGTATGCATTTAATTTCGGCACTTTACAAACAATCAATTGGTTCTCAGTCAAAAAATCATCATTTTCAAAAATTTAAAAACCTATCATTATATCCAGACAGTTTTCTTAAATTTAGGCTTCTACTTGTTGTTCAACGTGTAATCGGCAAAAAGTTACAGCTAAAATGCCAAATGGTATCAAAATGAGCAAATTTTAGGAAAAAAGTGCATTTAATTTCGGCACTTTTTAAAAGGACCCCCTTAATCGAGTTTAAGTGCAGTGCTATGACCCCTACACATTTCAACGTTGTCTTTTAACTATTTACAACTACAATTTAACACCCGACCACTTAATTCAACCGTTTTTACCTACAGCAATATGTGTGCCGAAATTACACTATTTTATTTTATAACGATTGCTCACCACAGACGCAACGTAGAACCACGGGGACTAAAAATTCGGAAAATAGACTAAATTTTACCAGGACAGTTTAATTTTTAAACCAATTTATTGCGTAATCATGAAATGCCCATGTTCTAAAAACGAGTAACAATTTTATTTTTTATAAATCACACAATTTCACATGAAAATATCATAGCATAACAAATAAAAAGCTCACGACAGTCATCTACATATAATTAGCTTTCATTTGAGCTATCAAACGTCGTATTCCGTCCAGGATTACCAAAGATATAGTCCAAAATCAAAAATGGCCAGTTGGGAAAAGTGCCGAAATTAAATGCACTACCCTATATGAGGTTTACCTCTGGCTGCCGCCAGAGGTGTTGGGCGCTTTAAGGTGCTATACCGAGTCAAACTTTTTGTCTTTAATTTTGATTATTTTTTGTAAAAACCTTACCCCATCTTCCAATAGCCCACAAAAATTTTTTTATCAAAATATCGTCAGTGGTTCAGGAGATATGACCCTCCAAAAATGACGTTTTTTGACAATTTTGTACTTGAAAGATTGCTCAATGGGTATTTAAATTTAAACTACAAAATATGCATTCAACGAAAGCGGCTACTTTATACTTTAATTTGATACCTTGATCGTTAAGATTAGTGCAGTATTTGTCGAGATATTGCGTTTCCCATACAAAAAACTTGCGATTTTTTCGTTAAAATACCGAACGACGGCAGTCATTTGTTAAAGTTTGTTTACATTTGTAGTTTGTACTTGCCCAACATTTTTGCCTAGACTTCGTATTTTTAGCGAAAAACTTACAGGTTTTTAGCACGCAATATCTCGGCAAAGACTGCAACAATCGTAATGATCAAGGTATCAAATTAATCTAGAAAATAGCCGCTTTCTCTGAGTTTATAATATTTTGTAATTTAAATTTAAATACCCATTGAGTAATCTTTCAAGTACAGAATTGTCGAAAAACGCCAATTTTGGAGGGTCATATCTCCTGACACTGGAGATATTTTGATGAAAAAATTTTTGGGTTTATTGGGGGCAGGGTAAGGTTTTCACAAAAAATATCAAAATCAAAGACAATAAGTTTGACTCGGTACCGCAACTTTAATGCGTTCATCCTGATTCATATCTTACTTAAAGAAGTACCTAAGTACTTTAGTAAGAAATCACTCTGTCTTGTTTCAAAATTTATTTATATTTTTTGATTCTTTCTTTTTAAATACAATACACTTCTTTTCTTTATTAAATTAAACCTAAAAATTATTTGATACTAACATATTTATAAAAAAGACACTAACAACGTACAAAAATGAGTAAATGACAAAATACAGTTGATATAAATATGATTACATAGTTTAAAATTGAAAAAAAAACAACAAAAAGATTTTAGAAACGCAAAATAATCCAAAATATCTTAAAAAATTCTATAATTAAAAAAAAATTTGTCTCAGAGATATAAAAGCCCCAGTATACGTTAATTGGGCAAAAGAGATAAAATTCTAAAAAAACCTAGAAAATTTTGAAAAAAAATAATAGAAATATGTAAAAAGTAATTAACGTAACTACAGAATTTTAAATGAACTATCAATATTTTGTTAATTTTTTTAAGACGATGGTTTATTTTTCAAAAAGTTCGAATTTTTTAGGAATCCACACCACACACCCTCTTTTTACGATGGAAAACTTATTAGGAACGCGTCATTCAAAAAACGTTTCTTATGCTTTCCCAATCTTGAAAATAAAAAAAAGGCGCCAAAGAACTTTTTTTGCTTTATTATTTTTGCAAAAATTTCTTTGCGACTTTGAGTTACAATATTCTCAAGTCAATATATCCATAAAGCTTAAAGATCTCTGTGATTTGTCATCTTATTAAAAATCTTGTAAAGAATGAATATAAATAAAAAATCATATAAACACAAATTTCTACTAAAATTTAAACAAGTAGAAGCTAATTTGATAGGTGAATAGCAAAATCAATTGGTTTGTTTCACGTCAGGATTCAAAAGACCCCCAAAATGTCATATAGTATTTGTAATCACGTCATGTATGTTTTGGTATGTGGAAATGGTTGTGAAAATAACTGTTTTAGCCAATAAAAAAAAATTGATCTCCAATGAATGAGAGATCTCCATTTTTTTCCTATGCGTTAATTGGCTAAAAGTTATTCTGTAATGTCATAACTCTTTGAATATATTTAACCCTGAACAACTTCCGTTTAAATTGGAGGGTTTTTACCATCGTGTTAACAATATTGACAAAATATTTGTTATAACAAGGAACTGCTGTTATTACTTTCCAAAAGCTGTGGAGCAGCAAATGCCATTTAAACAAGTGAAACTCACAGGACACCCGGTGGAAGAGTATGTTAGATAGTCGCAAGACAATCCTGTTTGCCCATTTGCACACGTTCCAGTGTTAATAGGTATAAGATTAGGATTAACAACACCGGGGCTGTTTGAACAACAGATGCCATTGATGCACCCGAAGCTGACTGAGCATCCGGTGGAACTGTAGACCTGAAAGTTACAAGAGACTCCTATTTGACCATTTGAACACGTTCCACTGTTAATCGGTCCCACAACAGGATTTACTACTCCTCCGGGATTTATTACGGAGGTAGGGCAGCAAATACCGTTGGTGCAGCCGAAAGTGACGGGGCACCCTGTTGCACCGTAGGTTTGAAAATTGCAAGATAGACCTGTTTGTCCGTTTGGACAAGTGCCAGAAGCGACAGGAGCTCCAGGGTTGACTATTGGGTTTTGACAGCAAATGTTATTAGTGCAAACAAAATTAACGGGGCATCCAGTTGAGGTGTATGACTGGAAGTTACAAGACAGACCTGTTAGTCCATTTGGACAGGTGCCAGAAGTGACAGGAGCTCCAGGATTGACTATTGTGTTTTGACAGCAAATATTATTAGTGCAAACAAAATTAATAGGGCATCCAGTTGAAGTGTATGTCTGGAAGTTACAAAACAGACCTGTTAGTCCGTTTGGACAGGTTCCAGTGTTAACAGGACCTATACCAGGGTTAATTATTGCTGGTGGAATTGTATCTGGACAGCAGATGTTGTTGATACAGCGGAAACCAATGCCACAAAGCCCATTAGTACAGGGAGAGTCCAAAGAGCCACCAGGGCATATTGCAGTGCTACCACCTAAATAACATAATTTCTGATTAAAAGTCATATTATAGTAATTTACAGATAAAAAATATAAATGAAAATAATAAAATTTCTGGTTTTAATTTTAAAAAAAAATGTTCCTTTTTTTGTAGTTTATCAATTAATTTCGTATTACTAAAATTTTTCACATAAATACTGTCAAATTGAATTTTTAGTAGAAAAAAACAAAAAAAATAACATAACAAGGAAGAAAAAATGTTACTACCCATAGATTGCTTAAAAAACAATTTTCTTTCGCAATAGGAGCAAAAAATACTCTAATGAGGGCGCACTTTTATTGGGATAACTAAACCATACATTTTAAAAACAAAGGCTTAATTAGAAAAATATACACTTATAAGTACAGATTTTCGTTTTCTTTTTATGCTATATGTTTTTGATAAAATAACCAATGAACTAGTTCTGAATAAATGTCTTTTACTGAATGAGGGAGGATAAAAAAACAAAAAAATTAAATATTTAAAACAAATCGTAGTTTTGTTAGTTTTTTAACTTTAAGCCTATACTTAATTAAAATTGCTGCACAATGATATGTTTCACTATGTTGAAGTGCTTTTTTTCATTTTTTGCCAAATAAATTTTGGTTTTTTAATTAAACGTCACAATAGTTAGAAATCATCAATAAAATAGTATTTTGGTGAACAAGGATTTCGAATTAGCAAAAAGAAAGTTTAACTTTGTGCTTTGAAACTAGTTTCAAACCTACATAGGTTTTATTAATGTTCTGGTTGTAAAACTATTCTAAATTTTAAAAAGCCCATTTCATACTCTTCAATAGAAGCATTTTCTGTAATATTGAAATATTTAAAACTGGAAACCAAGCGCGCCAGCAGCGCTGTACCACCAAAGCGGCAAAAAACTAAAAATCCTCAAAAAATGCTTTTGCTTTTGTAATATTAAAAAGTATTTAAGGAATTTGGAAGCGAAGGAGTCGAGATTAGAACCAATAAATATTTGAAATATCTTAATTCGTAAAATATACTAGTCGTTTGCTGTTTTTCAATTTTCCCCCTACATATAATTGGCGGTAGTATAGTCATTGTATCCTCTTCCTACTCTAAAAAACCCTTATTCAGAACTAGTCTATAGTTTGTATAAATATCTTGTTGCCAAAACTATTATTACTATTAATGTTTGGAATTGTCTAATTATTTTCCATGTGACATTTTTTTTGGCAATATTGGCAATTAAAAAACCTAGTTTGCACGTATCAAAATCTGCCACTGGTAACGGGACCTATACCAGGGTTTATTATAGCCAGTAAAATAATTTTATTTAAACATCAGATGGTGTTGATGCAACGAAAACCAATGTCAAAACATAGGATAATTACAACTTTTGCAACTTATAACTCTTACAACTATTGACTCCGGCAATTTTTTGGTTAGTTAAAGTTTGTTTTGAACAATTACCTTTAGAGCTAACACTTGGATCAGTGTAATGAACCCAGAAAAACATTAAAAACATATGTTGCTAAAAAACGTTTTAGCTGGCGGGGGCCTTGAAAACACTAAGGGTGCAACCCCATGATTCACCACCATATGTTTTAGGTTAAATTCAGCTTTTGGTTGAGGACATTTACCCCACACCCACGAAAGGTGGTATCCGGCGGATCCTTAAACGATTGTCTTTAAAGCTGAGTCTCAGATCAGTGTAATGAGTCCCGCGAAACGTTAACAATGTAAGTTGCTAAAAAACATTTCAACTTGCGGGGGTTTTAAAAAGAACTAAAGGTTCAACTCTATGGTTCACTACCGGTTCTTTTTAGATTAAATTCAGCTTTTGGCTGGGGAATTTCAGTAGGGGACGTTGATAGTGAACTATGGGGCCTTTATGACACCTTTATTTTTTAGGGCCCCCGCCAGCTGAAACGTTTTTTAGCAACTTATGTTGTTAATATTTTGCCGGGTTCTTTACACTTATCCAAGAGTCAGCTCTAAAGGCAATCGCTCAAAAATTTTTTAGATACCACCAGTCGTAGGTGCAGGATGAAAGTTCCCAGCCAAAAGCAGAATAACCTAAAACGATCCGGTAGTTAACCATGGGTTTTTATCTTTAGTTTTTTAAGGCCCCTGCCAGCTGAAACGTTTTTTCAGCAACTTATGTTGTTAATGTTTCACTGGGTTCATTACACTGATTAAAGTGTGTTTTTCAATTGTTAACCAGAGGTTAACTGGGTGTCAACTAATGTTAGGTGTAAGCATTAGTTTTTTAAAAATCCGGCTATGGCATCAAATATATATATACGCTTGCTATTAGTATTACTGCACGCTAACTTGTGATATTCCTTTCTACCCCTAATATCACGCTCCGGAGCTCTGGCCATTTAAAACTCGGAGAGAGGTTCGAACGAAACTCCGCTTCTTACATGAGCGATTTAAATAAGTGCTTGTTTTAAACAAGTTTTGGAAAAGCTTTGTTTGCACAAAAATTGTCGCGGAAAAATAATCTATGGCATCACTTTTTATTTATAAAATAGCCCGGCGCTCCAGCAGCAGCTCCGGAGCTCCTAAAAGCGGACTTCCGGGAAACATCATTGAAAGCTTACTCGGCAGTCTTCAGGTATAAACCACTCAATTACGTGTTCCACTTTAAGTATAGACGAACTAATAGTTTAAAACCGTTATTTTTCAAGTAAAATTAAATAAATTAAAACAGTTATATAAATAATATAAATTTCAAAAAAACACGTAAACATAAAAATTTTATAATGATAAAACTCATGAGCAGCCTGAATCTTGGACTGTAGACCTTAGTTTCCCTAAGCAGCCTAAGCAAACTCTTAAAATCAAACTAAAGTTTAAATTTGGCTTGATTTTGAGGTTTTGCTTAGGTTGCTTAGAGAAACTAAGGTCTAAATTCCACAATTAGGTTATTTATGAGTATTATCACAATAATTTACATAAAAAAATAACGGTTTTAAACTATTAGTTCGTCTATACTTAAAGTAGTACATGTAATTGAGTGGGTTATACTTGACGAATGCCGCTTACCCGATATTGTAACGGCGTCCGGGGGACAGCACAAGCGATCGGAAGTGCACACGTACTCGGAAGGGCATCGATTTCCGGGACAAAAGCCGGCGGCTGGTCGACCGTTTGGACAGTCTATAATGCTTAGGGGGGTAACTGGCTGAAATTCGGCCAGCCTTAATTTCAGCCACCGGTTGTTATTTGTGCAATGCGCTGCGTATGGCTAGAAAGATGACGCACGACATAAACCAGCCATGCGTAGTTAGTTCGATTCAATTTTTACGCATGGCAAAAATGACAACAGGTGGCGGAAATTAGGCCCTGGCTGATTTTGAGTCAGTTATTCTAAATAAAAAAAAATAATAATTGAAGGGGAGCGTAAAATTTTATAGCTATACCAATTTTGTTTAATTTTGTGAAGTATTGTAAAAAATTACCTTTACTTTTATTTCAACAACTAAAAGAAAAAAATATACAACATAATTATGTTATATATTTTTGCTAAAAATAACGGACTTTAAATTGTTTTCTTTTGAAGAATGTATATAACACAAGAGATGTTTGACTACAAGCTAAATTTTTGACTTAAATTTTGCCAGAAAAATCGAGTATTTAAATGTTTCGGAATAATGCCTATTTTGCTGCTAGTTTTCTTGCGCAACAATTTTTAGAACAGTGTTAGTTTTCTTGCGGTGAACACTGCTATTTTTCGCACCGCGAGGCTAACTACACAACAAAAAATAAAGATAATTTAAAAATGAAAGTCGATTTATTTGATTAAAATAAAGAAATTCAAAATTAAACGTCAAAATAAACAACTTTAACAGATTGAACCCGTGATTTTCTGCTAAAATTACTTTTTTTCGTTACAACCAACCATTTCCAGTGCAAAATGGTTCTATTACAATCATTTTCCCCAGTGCGAAATAATCAAAGTGCAAATAAAAAGAAACATTAAGTGCAAAAACGTAGCAGTTTGCAAGAAAGCTTGCTGTTAAAAATCACTGCGTGGAAAAACTAGCAGAGAATATTGATTTTTTGCAAGAAAAACATCGCTGGTGATAAATTTAAGAGCATACGTACTCGAACCAAGAAATACGTACAGAAAAC
>JASAMX010002083.1:0-22410 GCA_030248175.1 Microlaimidae sp. YZB2_3 | reverse complement strand
AGGGGTGTTTCCTGTGTGGTTTTAAAATTGTTTCCTGCGTGTTTAGTAGCGAGGGGGGGGTGGCGCAGAGCACTGGCACACTTTATGACTTAGTTTTTATGCAACAAGTCCCGTCTCAGAGCTCCGGAGCTAGCAGCTCCGTGGAGGAAACTTTACTACATCAAATACGACTTTTCTTCAGGAGGTTCGGTTGGAGTGAAGAACGCCCGTAAGTTCGGTAGCGAGTGGAAGCACCAGCTTTAACCCGCGGAGCCTGTGCACGAGTTTAGATTCTGCCCCTCCCCGCTTTATTCGAGGATTTGCCTCCCCCCCGGATTTATTGCCCCCCCCCCCCGCCAAAAATTTAAAAGTACCCTAAAATTATCACGCCATTTTTGACCTATGATGACGCCGTCATTCGTGAAACTTTTGTAGTTTTTAGCCTATTTTAATGTATTTTAAGCCATTCTAGAAGACCTCTTTTTACATTGTTTTCGTTTTTTGTCGCTTTTTTCCCTTTTCCCTTCTTTTTTTTCTTTTTTTTCTTCTTCTTTTTTTCTCTTTTTTTTCTTTCTCCCCTGCTTGCCCCCCGTGTTTTATTGCCCCTCCCCCTGTTTCAAAAAAGCTTGCCTCCAGTTTTTTTCCCCCCGTTTGGGAACTTGCCTTCCCCTCCCAACAAAACCCCCGCGGAGGGGGGAGGCGAGCACAGGTCTGTAACCTGGGCGTGGGCACAATGATACCACTCAGAGCTCCGGACCTCGTAGCTCCAGTTGAGAAAACATTGCTAAATAAAATACGACTTTTTTGTTTAGATACGGCTGGAGTCAAAAACGCCCGTAAGTTCGGTTGCGGAGAGGGAGCTCACCAGAGGCACTTGCCCAGTTCATCGACTCAGTTGTGGTGCAATCAGTACCGACCCGCGGCCAGCCGGGACCTGAAAGCCCTGATCGGACGACTGTCCAGGAGCTACCGAACCGGGGACCCAGCGAGACGCCCCGAAATTTTAGGTATGGCTACTCGATATCGTCCATGAGGACCTTAATTTCACGACCAGCCGACCGTACAAGCGGGAATGTTGGCGTTAAGGTAAGTTGGTATTTTTGACGTTTTATTTTATTTTACGACATTGACTGAACTGGTTTGAACTCTGAATTACGGCATTGTCTGAACTTATTTTACGACACTGTTTGAACAAGTTTCTAATGGCGCCTCATTTAGCCTAATAGAATTTGGGTCAGAAAAACTATTATGCGGTGTGAGGCGGAACAAAAAGGATGTTATTTATTTAACAAAAATCATAATAATACTGGCCTTCCACTAAGTAATAAAACTCTTACCAACTAGGTTTAAAGGTAAGGTGCTGAGTCAAACTTTTTCTCTTAGATTTTGATAGTTTTTTGTGAAAATCTTACACCTGCCCCCAATAGCCCACGAAATTTTTTTTAACAAAATATCTCCAGTGGTTTAGGAGTTATGACCCCCAAAAAATGGCGTTTATCGACAATTCTATTCATGAAAGATTGCTGAATGTGTATAACGATTTAGGTTCAAATTATGTACTCAAAGGAAACGGCTACTTTCTACTTTAATTCGATAGCTTGATCGTTAAGATTTGTTCAGTATTTGTCGAGATATTGAGTTTCTTGTACAAAAAAACGTGATTTTTTTGCTAAACCCTAAAGTAAAGGAAAGGAAGGTTGAGCAAACTTTACAAAAATCACTGCAGTCGTTTGGTGTTTTTAACAAAAAAAATCGCGGGTTTTTTGTACAACAACGCAATATTTAGACAAATACTGCACCGGTCTTCAACGATCGAGGTATAACCAAATTAGAGTAGAAAGTAACCGCTTTCTTTGAGTGCATAATTTGTAACGTAAATCGTAATACACATTGAAAAATTTGTCACGTACAAAACTGTCGTAAAATGTAGTATTTGGGTTTTTACTCACTCATGAACATAAGTGAGAATGGGAGGAGGGCAGGGTGGGGTCCACCTCCACCCCTCCTAGCATGAGAAATTTTAGGAACCCCCCTAGACGAAAATCTAGGGGGCCCCCTCCTTCCGAATTTCCGAATTTTTTACCCCTGACCCCCTCTAGAATTTGAAATCTGACCCACCCTTCCCCCCTCAGAAAATTTTTTGGTACTTTTTTATACTAAATTTTCTTTTACAAACGTAAATTGTCATCACATATTCATGCTTTTACACCCTTTTTATACCCAGAATATCGCTTTTTATTCAATAAATTTTCATCTTATCCTATAAAAAGAACAATTATTAAAGTTATTATGGTTTAAAATTGTTTTTCTTTGGACACCTGAGACCTGACCCCCCTCTAGATTTTAAAATTTTGCACCCCGGTCGACCCCCCCGCTCTAAAAAGCTAGGGGGGGGGTCCGGACCTGCCTGGGACCCCCCTCCTCAATATCAAAATTCGAATTACCCCGGGTAACCACCACCCCCAGCTTCCCGACCGTTCTCACCTATGCTCATTAACCACTGCAGATATTTTGTTGAAAAAAATTTTCTGGGCCATTGGGGGCAGGGGTAAGGTTTTCACAAAAAATTCTGAAGTCAGAAGACAAATCATTTGACTCCGCGCCGCACTTTTAAGCTTGTTTGGAGACAAAAAATAATTATGGAGGGTTCTCTTTTGGGTAAAAATGCTTTGTCCGGCATAAATTAGTTCGCGTTAATTTTTTTAAAACTTCAACTCCTCCACGACATTTTCCAAGCTATGGTTTTCCAATTTCTCTCTTCAGTTTGATCCGTTTTCGTAGTTGAGGGTGTGTTTAAAAACTCACACTCACAGTACACGCATACACTCTACATTCCATGTATTGTGTTCTTTGTATAATATAAATAGGTATTTATAAGAATATAGAATATGATTGATTGATGAATTGTGGTGATATTGTGATAGATGGAGGGAGGGTATTATACGTACGCGTCTATTAGGGGTGATGGCGCTAAAGTGGGGTCCTGTCAGTACTAACTAAAATAGGGTATTGGTATATCGAGATTAGGCCTTCTAAGTTCAGGAGGTGGGTATCTCCAATCGGGAGGTATCTATGTATAATTCTCAGTATACTTCTATGTGAGTGTCGTGTATCGTTAATGTTTAGTATGGTGTATTGAGTGGTGATTATCATGGCCTTTGCTAAATTTAGTGTAGGGTGCAATGTAGTAGTTCCTAGGGTGAACGAAATCGTAATGTCTTCTGTTTCTTCATCTAGTTTATGTTATAAGTAAAGAACCGATGGTATATCTACTGTAATAAATCAGCAAGTCAGGTTATAACCTCAACATAGTCGAGAGTCGATCTATGTGGACGGCGTCGATGCAAGGGAGAATACGGGAACGGGATGACTTCGCTCTGGCTGTCTAGCGCTGCCTTGCGTATCGATAGGGAGGATATTAGTTCAGGTATGCCCCCCAAGGGGGGTCAGCTGTGCCGGTGAATGCCCCCCCCGTTATGGAGGATGCCCTCCCCGTTATGTTCCCCCCCGAGAAAATGAAGTCGGAAGTCTGTAGCGATTTCCTCTATGCGCAGCTGTGCGCGTAAATCCCCCCCCCCCCCGTTTTATTGGAGATTGCCCCCCCCCCCTTTTCTCCCCCCCCCGCCCCCCCCCCCCCCCTAAATGTACCATTTTAAGGCAGAGCGGAAATATTGGGTACACCCCCCCCTCAAAATTTGGGTCTTGCCGGATACCACCCTAAAATTTGACCCCCCTCCTTATACCCCCCTTCAAAATCTGAGAGGCTTCCCACCCATGAGTAAGTCCCTCGACAAAACGAGAGACAGCTAACAACTTTTTAAATAAATTTCGTCCTAAACGTCGCCGCTATCCTACAGCTAGGCTAAAAAGAGTCACAGTCCGCACAAGTTCAACGCGACAGTATATACTCAAGTCTTTTTCCTACTCTGTCATGTTACAACGATTCCTTCCATGACAAATCCAAGCACAAAGCAGTTCTTACGCCCTTACTGTAACTCATTATACACGTTCTTTCTGCTTTTAAACTAAATATAATAATGAGTCAGAGTGTTCTGGATCGTATATATCGTTCTAACTGCGGCAAAATCAGCCACAGTTCGTATAAAATATGTGTGTCTGTGACTCATTTTAAATTTAAACCAGGACTTAATTAATTACAGAATGAGTCACAGTCACGTGTATTTTATAATGACTGTGGCTCATTTTGCTGTAGTAAGGACGATATAACGTCTTCAACTCAATCTGAACACTATGACGGGTGTCCATAAAGCGATTATTTGAGTGTCAGCAATGTAAACACTTTCTCACCGCGTTTAGTTAGTGTTTTGATGCATCACTTCAAAGGCGGTGGCGTGTGCAAGGAGTGTCCCTCCCCTCAAATAGAGAAACAAATAGCCAAGTTATTCAATGTAACATCTTCTCTTTTCTAAGTCTACTAATTACTAATTTTTTAATATATACTCAAAACACGATTGATTTGCTGCATACATAAGACATGAACATTAAGAAGATGTAGTGTTTATAAACATTAAATGGGTTTAAAATTCAGGGTTTAATCATAAATGGCCCATGGGTTAAATTTATAGATTGAAATCCAAGAAACGTATTTTTATCACATATGGTTTTTTTTTCAAAAGTCCATTAAAGCTATAATTGTTTATCGTTTTTTATGAATACGTGTTGTTATATTTTTGTGATTTTTTCATTTTAAACAAAAAGGTTAAAAAAACGGTACTCACGATTAAAAACAACACCGAATCAAGCTTGAGCTTGGAGAGGTTTAGAATTTTAAAACAAATAATTTCTGTAATTCGAGAGGGGAAGGGATGGTCAGATTTCAAAATCTAGAGGGGTCAGGGGAAAAAATTCGAAAATTTGGGGGGAGGGGGCCCCCTGGATTTTTTTCTAGGCCCCCCCCCAAAAAAAAAAATTTCAAGACTAGGGGGGTGGACCCCACCGTACCCCCAGACCTGTGCACTCCTCCCGGGGTTATAATAAGGGGGGGGGGCAATTCCAAAACGGGGGGGCACGGGGGGCAACTTTTTTGAAACGAGGGGGGCAATAAAACGGGGGGCAATAAAACGGGGGGCAAGCAGGGGGAAAAGAAAAAAAAGGAGAAAAAAAGGAAATGGAAAAAAGGGACAAAAAAGCGAAAATAAGGTTAAAATAGGTCTAAAATGGCTTAAAATCCATTGAAATAGGCTAAAAACTGCAAGAAATTCGCGATGATAGCGTCATCAGACCTGTTCACTGCCCCCCCCCCCTCGGGGTTAACGCGGGGGTGGGCAATTCCAAAATGGAAATGGGGGGCACGGGGAGCAACTTTTTTGAAACGGCACGGGGGGCAATAAAACGGGGGGGGGCACGCAGGGGAGAAAGAAAAAAAAAAGAAAAAAAAGGAGAAAAAGAGAAAAAAAGAAGGGAAAAGGGAAAAAGGGGACAAAAAAAGCGAAAATACTGTAAAATAGGTCTAAAATGGCTTAAAATACATTGAAATAGGCTAAAAATTGAAAAAACTCGCGATGATGGCGTCATCATAGGTCAAAAATGGCGTCATAATTTTAGGGTATTTTTTCATTTTTGGGCGGGAGAGGGGCAATAAAACCGGGAGGGGGCAAATCCTCCAATAAAACGGGGGTGGGGGGCATTTCTAGACCGTGCACAGGTCTGCGTCATAGTAGGTAAAAAATGGCGTCATAATTTTTGGGTACTTTTCATTTTTCTGCGGGGGGGAACAATAAAACGGGGGAGGGCAAATCCTCCAATAAAACGGGGGGGGGGGCATTTTCAAACCGTGCACAGGTCTGGTACCCCCCTTGTTGTTGTTGTTGTTGCATACCTGAAACTGAAACTTATCTTCCCTATGCAGATTACGCAAAGGGCAGGCGCTAAGACAAGCCAGGAGGGGCGAAAAAGTTTCATCCCGATTTCCCGATGATTTCTCCCTTGTTCATCTATGCTGTCCACATATACTTGTGACTCTGGTACTATGATTTTGTAGGTTTTGTTTTGAATAAACCTTGACTTGGCTTGACTTTTAATGTTACAGTTAAGACGATAACCATGCGTGTGGTTTTCTTTTACTTAATAAACATAAATTAACTTAGATGAAGAAAACAAGAAGACATTTACGGATTTTCTGTTTTCGTTTTCACCCTAAGTTGAAAACGCACGCACAAAAATTACACACCAAAATTATTTTTAAGTCAAAAAAATCTGCCATTTCGGCAATTGAATTTACCTCACTCAAATACAACCATACTAAAAACATTTTTAAACTTGATAACTTAACGGTAACCACTCACACAAGAAGTTATATGAGCTGGGAGGGAGGGAATTATACATAGATGGGTAACCTCCCGGATTTGGGGGGGGGTAGGAATACCCGACCTCCGAAACTTAGGAAAGGGGGGGTGTCCGAAAAAATTTGTTGGGGTATATACCTCAAATACCCTATTTTTTAGTGTTTTTAGTACTGGGAGGTGGGACCCCCAAATTTTAAGTGGGGGGCGTCCGGATCGGGGTACCCTGAAAATTTTAGGGAACGGGGGGGGGTGTTGACAGGTTTCGAGATTAGGGGGTATAACCCTCCCTGCCATCTATGGTCACAAAATGGGTATCGAGCCGTAACAGAATTTGGGTGCAATCAAAAATGCAGATGCAATATTTGTCATAAACATTGTTTTTTTATAAAAATTTACCTATTTTATTATTTATACAAAAAATGTGATTACTAATACAATACAAAAATAGATGGAATGTAATAGTGTATGCGTGTACTGTGAGTGTGAGTTTTTGAACACACCCTCAACTACGAAACGGATCAAACTGAAGAGAGAAATTGGAAAACTCATAGCTTGGAAAATGTCGTGGAGGAGTTGAAGTTTTAAAAAAATTAACGCGAACTAATTTATGCCGGACAAAGCATTTTTACCCAAAAGAGAACCCTAGATAAATTTTTTTTTGTCTCCAAACAAGCTTAAAAGTGCGGCGCGGAGTCAAACTATTTGTCTTCGACTTTAATAATTTTTTGTGAAAACCTTACCCCTGCCCCCAATGGCCCAGAAAATTTTTTTCAACAAAATATCTGCAGTGGTTAATGAGCATAGGTGAGAACGGTCGGGGAAGCTGGGGGGGGGGGTGGTGGTTACCCGGGGTAAATCGAATTTTGATATCTAGGAGGGGGGTCCCAGGGAGGTCCGGACCCCCCCCTAGCTTTTTAGGGGGGGGTCGACCGGGGTGCAAAATTTTAAAATCTAGAGGGGGGTCAGGTCTCAGGTGTCCAAAGCAAAACAGTTTTAAACCATAATAACTTTAATAATTGTTCTTTTTATAGGATAATACTACATTTTATTGAATAAAAAGCGATATTCTGGTATAAAAAAGGGTGTAAAAGCATGAATATGTGATGACAATTTACGTTTTTGGAAGAAAATTTAGTATAAAAAAGTACCTAAAAATTTCCTGAGGGGGGAGGGTGGGTCAGATTTCAAATTCTAGAGGGGGTCAGGGGTAAAAAATTCGGAAATTCGGAAGGAGGGGGCCCCCTAGATTTTCGTCTAGGGGGGGTCCCGAAATTTTGATGCTAGGAGGGGGGGTGGAGGTGGACCCCACCCTGCCCTCCTCCCATTCTCACTTATGTTCATGAGTGAGAAAAACACCAAAAACGACATTTTTCGACAATTTTGTACGTGACAAATGCTCAATGGGTATTACGATTTACGTTAAAAATTATGCACTCGCAGAAAGCGGCTACTTTCTACTCTAATTTGATACCTCGATCGTTAAGATTGGTGCAGTATTTGTCGAAATATTGCGTTGCCGTACAAAAAAACCCGCGATTTTTTCGTTAAAAACACCAAACGACGGCAGTGATTTTGTGAAGTTTGCCCAACCTTTCATTCCTTTACCTTTGGGTTTAGCAAAAAATCGAGTGTTTTTTGAACGAGAAACGCAATATCTCGACAAATATTGCATCAATTTTAACGATCAAGGTATCCAATTAAAGTAGAAAGTAGCCGCTTTTTTTGAGTGCATAATTTGTAACGAAAATCGTTATACCCATTGAGCAATCTTCCACGCACAGAATTGTCGAAAAACGCCATTTTTGGGGGGTCATAACTCCTGAACCACTGGAGATATTTTGTTTAAAAAATTTTTGTGAGCTATTGGGGGCAGGGCGCAGGGGTAAGGTTTTCACAAAAAATTATCAAAATCGAAGACAGAAAGTTTGACTCCGCACCGCACCTTTAAACCTAGTTGTGGTAAGAGTTATTACTTAGTGGAAGGCCAGTATTATATTACGTTTTTTTGTTAACAAAAATAACATGGACCTCTTTTTGCTTGACACCGCATAGTAGTTTTCTTCCTAATCCCAAAATCGATTAGGCTAAATGAGGTACCATTAGAAACTTGTTCAAACAGTGTCGTAAAATAAGTTCAGACAATGCCGTAATTCAGAGTTCAAACCAGCTCAGTCAATGTCGTAAAATAAAATAAAACGTCAAAAATACCAACTTACCTTAACGCTATTTTCCCGCTTGTACCGTCGGCTGGTCGCGAAATTAAGGTCCTCATGGACGATATCCAGTAGCCATACCAAAAATTCCTGGGCGTCCTGCTGGTCCCCGGTTCGGTAGTCCCTGGACAGTCGTCCGATCAGGGCTTTCAGGTCCCGGCTGGCCGCGGGTCGGTACTGATTGCACCACAACTGAGTCATGAACTGGGCAAGCGCTCTGGTGAGCTCCCCTTCGCTACCGAACTTACGGGCGTTTTTGACTCCAGCCGTATCTAAACAAAAAAGTCGTATTTTATTTAGCAATGTTTTCTCCACGGAGTTACTAGGTCCGGAGCTCTGAGTGGTACTCATTGTGCCCACGCCCAGGTTACAGACCTGTGCTCGCCTCCCCCCTCCGCGGGGTTTTATTGGGAGGGGGGGCAATTTCAAAATGGGGAGGGGCACGGGAGGCAACTTTTTTGAAAGGGGGGGGGCGGGCAATAAAACGGGGGGCAAGCAGGGGAGAAAGAAAAAAAGAGAAAAAAAGAAGAAGAAAAGAGAAAAAAGAAGGGAAAAGGGAAAAAAGGGACAAAAAGCGAAAACAATGTAAAAATAGGTCTAAAATGGCTTAAAATACATTGAAATAGGCTAAAAACTGCAAAAAATTCACGATGATGGCGTCATCATAGGTCAAAAATGGCGTCATAATTTTAGGGTAGTTTTTCATTTTTGGCAGGGGGGGGGCAATAAATGGGGGGGGGAGGCAAATCCTCGAATAAAGCGGGGAGGGGCAGACCAGACCGTGCACAGGTCTGCGGGTTAGCTGTAGCTTTCACTCGCTACCGAACTTACGGGCGTTCTTCACTCCAGCCGAATCTAATCAAAAAGTCGTATTTGATTTAGTAAAGTTTCCTCCACGGAGCTGCTAGCTCCGGAGCTCTGAGGTGGTACTTGTTGCATAAAAACTAAGTCATAAAGTGTGCCAGCGCTCTGGCCAATCCCCCCTCGCTACTAAACACGCAGGAAACAATTTTAAAACCACACAGGAAACACCCCTTCACACTAAATTTTTTGCCTACCTGCACCTCTTCCTAAAATTTTTTAACTGACCTTCCGGCTTCCACTTTTAAAAATTGTTTTCGTCGTATCTGATTTTTAAAAACGCACATTTTTAGTAGTTTCATCTCACACATTTTATCTGCAATAAAATATAGTGTTAGGGTTAGTCTACAAAAAACGTTTACGGTTTCAGAGTTTTACCAATTAACAGTATTATAATTAAATTAATGATATTTATTTAAAATTTAACGCTCACCTCTGCGGCGGACCAGATCGCGCTCGTACAGCCCGGTGGCAAAGTACTCCGCCAATAGATCCGTATTGCTCAGGCACTGTATGACGGCGTTCAAATAGCACGTGTTTCCGTGATTGGCTATCCCGCGCAGGAGAGGCGTGGTCGGATCTTTCGCCGCCGCCCCCGGTGGAGCCAAATCCCTCCCCGCTGCGGCAGCGGGGGCGAAATTTCTCCCACCCGGGGGTCGAAATTTCTCCCCGTTCCCGCCGTTCTCCGACGGGGTTTCCAGCCCGCTGTCGTGTCCGCTAGAGCCGAGCGAGCCGGACGGTAGGTGGCCGTTGCTCTGAGACCAGGGGATTTTGGACCCCGCCCCGGCCCCCGGAGACCGGTGCTGGTGGGGCACTTTGAAACCCGCGGACGTAGGTCCCGACGCCGGCTCGGAAATCCGCTGGTAGCCCTGTTCCTGAGGGTGGAGGGTAAAACGGCCTTGGCTGTTATGGACAGCTCCTTTACCGCCGAATTCTTGCCGATCCGTTTCCTGATGATGGTCGTGGTGGTGGGACTTGTTGGAGCCGAAACGGTGGAAAAACTTTCTGAGTGTCCGGAGACTGCCCGATCTGAAAAAAAAACAGTTTAGGCCATACATGCGCAGGGCCGTACCCAGGGGGTGGAACAGAGAAATAGTTCCCCCTTTCGTTTTTGAACAAGCACTGGATGGAATGCATTTTTTCTGAACAAGCACTGAATAAAATGCATTTTTTGTGAAAAGAAACTAAATAAAATGCTCAGTTAGTTTTCAAAATATTTGCGCCTGCGGCGCAATTTTTAATTGTTTATTTCTTCCAATAATTTCCTTTTTTTAATATCAGAAGTTTTACCCCAAAAATTTAGGGTGTATACCCAAAAAATTATATACCAGTTGTTGTTTTCACAAGCAAAAAAGATGATTTCTCATTATTTAAAATCTCACCAACACACGGTGTAATCTGACACAACAGTTTTTCGTACAAAAAACGCAATATTTCGACAACTATTGCGCCAATTTTAACAATCAAAGTATCAAATTAAAGTAGAAAGCAGTCGCTTTTTGAGGGCATAATTTGTAACGTAATTCGTTATACCTATTAAGCAATCTGTCACCTGCAGAATTGTTGAAAAACGCCTTTTTGGGGGTCATAACTATTGAACCACTGGAGAAATTTTGTTAAAAAAATTTTTATGGGTTATTGGGGCCAGGGGTAAGGTTTTCACAAAAAAATATCAAAATCGAAGACAAAAAGTTTGACTCCGCAACGCACCTCTAAGTCAGAATGACAACTATTTTGAGACGATTTTAACTCATTATGATCATGATAACAAAAATATATACGAATACCTATTCAAATCTTTCTTAGTTTTGTATCGCGCCTTCCGCTCCTGTTTCATGTGGGAGAGGTCGAGGTAGCCACTCGGCGGCTCCGCCTCCACCAGTGGCTGATTGGACGAGTCGAATCGGTGCTCCGCCTCTCCCGGTTGCTGATTGGACGGCTTGAAACGGGGCTGGTCGTGATAGGAAGAGGCGCTGTGGCGCATCGGGGTTCCTCTTTGAAGGGCCGCCTCTCGGGTCGGCCGCGATTGCTGTTGATAATTTTCGTAATTTCCGTTTCCCGCGTAGCCGCCTACGCTCAAATTGAAGTTTTGATCTCTGGACTTGGCGTAAGCGGATGGGGAGTCCATGGGTGGACCGGAAACTATGGAAGTGGATGGAGTCATCCGCGGCATGGATCTAAAATAAATAAACTAATTTTGTTAATAATCGGGTACACTATACCCCCCAAAATGCGGGAGGCTGTCCACCTTTGGTTTAACCAATACAAAGCTAAAAAAAACAATAAAAAAAGACAACGTTTGATTTAAAATTAGTCTTCCTTGGTTATATTAGTACAGTTGTCGGGCTTTGACCCAAATTGAAGATAAAACAGCTTCACTTAAACTTTATTCCAACATTTCGAAGCGACGACGCGCTTCTTTTTGTACCTATTTGTTCCTAAAAATCAAAAAAACGATAGGATAAAATGCGTTTTAAAAGAAAGTGCGGTAAGAATGCGTTTCTCAGATTTAACGTCACCCTCCCTTCCCACCTAAATTGAGGATTAACCTTTCCATTTATGGCAAAATTGCTCAAGTATGCTATTCCTATATAGCATATTAATAATCCAAAGCTTTCTCACCTTGAGCGATTTTTTTCGTCCGAATAAAAATTTGTGAGCGGCTGGTATCGGGCTTGAACAACTGTCTCCAGTCGCGGCTGGGCTCTACTATAATCCTCAATGCTGGCGCAAGATTGAGGCTGATGAGGAAGGCTTTGTCTAAAAAAAAGGTACAAAATGAATAGAGAGTAAAAAAATAAGATTATATTTGAACAATCATTTTTCAATTTTATGTGTTAAATTTATTAATAAATGACAAGCCTTTCTAAACTTTTTGAAGTTGATGAAAAAGGAGAGGCAAAGGGCACCCCCTTTGCCTGGCAGGGTTAGAATTAGAGAAGGAAAATAATGCCATTGAGGATTTTTGTTTTTTTTTTAAATCAACATATCTGTGGATCCAAACACAAGTAAGAAAAAATAAATCTCTATCCACAGGTGGAGGGGCAGGGTGGGGTCCAACTCCCCCTTGCCTTGAAATTTTGGGATCCCCCCCCTAAACTAAAATCTAGGGCCCCCCTCCCCAAAATTTCCAAACTTTTTAGCCCTGATCCCCCTCTAGAATTTGAAATCTCATCCCCCCCTTCCCCCTCGGGAAAATTTTAGGTACTTTTTTATAATAAATTTTCTTCCAAAAACGTTAATTTTTAACACATTCATGTTTTTACACCCTTTTTACACAAGAATATAGCTTTTTATTAATAAAATGTACTATTATATTATAAAAGAACAATTATTAAAGTTATTATGGTTTAAAACTGTTTTGCTTTAAAAATCGGACCCCACCTAACCCCCCTCTAGACTTCAAAATTTTGCACCCTGGGTCGATTCCCCTCCCTAAAAAGCTAAGAGGGTCCGGACCATAGGTGAGCACGGTCGGCGAAGCTAGGGGGGTGGTTACCCGGGGTAAATCGAATTTTGAATTCTAGGAGGGGGGGGGGCCCAGGGGGGTCCGGACCCCCCTAGTTTTTTAGGGGTTCAACCCGGGGTGCGAAATTTTGAAATTTAGAGGGGGGTCAGGTGGGGTCCGGTGTCCAAAGCAAAACAGTTTTAAACCATAATAACTTTAATAATTGTTCTTTTTATAGGATAATACTACATTTTATTGAATAAAAAGCCATATTCATGTATAAAAAGGGTGTAAAAGCATGAATATGTGATGAAAGTACACGTTTTGGAAGAAAATTTAGTATAAAAAAGGTACCTAAAATTTTCCCGAGGGGGGAAGGGGTCAGATTTCAAAATCTAGAGGGGGGTCAGGAATAAAAAATTCGAAAATTTGGGGGAAGGGCCCCCCTAGATTTTTGTCTAGAGGGGGGGGGTTCCAAAATTTCGAGGCTAGGGCGGGCGTGGATCCCACCCTGCCCCCCCTTTCCTACCTATGGTCCGGACCCCCCTGTGACCCCCTCCTAGAATTCAAAATTCGATTTACCCTGGGTAACCACCCCCTAGCTTTCCGGACCGTTCTCACCTATGACGACGATATAGCAGAAAAATCTTAAAATGAGTCAAATTTTCAGTTTGGTGGGAAATTTCGGATAAAAAAGTTTATCTTATAAAATAACTATTATTAAACATTTAGGGGTTAAAAATTGTTTTATTTCGGAAATTGGACCCCACCTGACCCCCTCTGCCTCTAGGTTTTAAAATTTTCCACCCCAAATCGACCACTCTAGAAAGCTAGGGGGGTTCGACCCCCCTTAGGACCCCCTCTTAGATTTTGAAATGTCATTTACCCGGGGTAAACACCCCCTCTTAGGTAAATTATAGTAAAAATGCTAAAAACGGGGTTTAAAAATATCCTGGGTAATAGATACCCTGTCCTTTAGTCACTGTGGGAGCCCGATAAACTATAAGCGGATGCGATGACCAATAGGTGGGAAAAAGCCATAGCATAATCACTGCACAGCTTTAATAAGTTGCAAACAAAATAGCAATAGAGAGAAAACTTATTCTTTTCACGCCCATAAAATTTTTGTTTTGCATTAGTAGAATAAAATACAATCTATCATGGATAAAAATGGGGGGTAGGCTGGGGTCACCATAGATAAACACGGTCACCGAAGCTGGAGGGGGGTCTTTACCCCCAAGTAAATGACATTTCAAAATCTAGGAGCGGGGACTTAGAGGGGTGCGGTGCCCATAGAAGAACAAGTGGGGTAGGGTGAGGTCCACGAGTCCACCCTCCCCTAGCCTCGAAATTTTGCCCCCCCCCACCCTAGAAAAAAATCCAGCCCCCCCCCTCCCCCCCAAATTTTCGAATTTTTAACCCCTGATCCCCCTGGAGATTTGGGAATCTGGCCCCCCTCCCCTCTAAAGAAAATTGTCAGTACTTTTTTTATACTAAATTTTCTGGCAAAAACGTGAATTTTTAACACAAATTCATGTTTTTACACCCTTTTTATACCTAAATATCGCTTTTTATTCAATAAAATGTAGTATTATCCTATAAAAAGAACTATTATTAAAGTTATTATGGTTTAAAACTGTTTTGCTTTGGACACCGGACACCACCTGACCAGAGGTGGGCAGCCTCTCGGATTTTGGGGGGTATAGGGGGGGTGGTCAAATTTTAGGGGGGGGGGTGTCTGGCAAGACCCAAATTTTGAGGGGGGTTTACCCAATATTTCCGCGCTGCCTTAAAATGAGCTTAAACGCGTAAAAAACGTAAAACAAGCTCCCTTTTGGGTCGGAAAAGGGAAAAATTTGGAGTTCGATCCCCCTTTTAGGTTGCCAAGGATAAAAATTTTGGGGGTCTAGAACAGTGGCGTTGGCAGCCCAGAATTTCATTTGGGGAGAGGGGCGGTCTGGGGGGGTAAATACTAATCTTTAAGGGGGGTCTGGGGGGCGGCAGCCCCCCAGTAATGGGGGGTCTGGGGGGCGAGAGCCCCCCAGCGGGGTCAAGGGGCAGAGCCCCTTGTCAGGGGGGTCCGGGGGGCAGAATGCCCCCCGAGGGAGAAAATTTTTAATTTAAGGCGCTAAAATACACTAGAAATTTTAATTCCAGATTATGTTTATTACAAAATTTAAGGTTTTTTTTATCCCTTTACATTTAAAACAGGTGTTTAAAACGTTAGGTAATAAAAGGTTAATAATGTTTAATTAATGTTTTTTGAATAATAAAAGAAAAAATGAAGTATATGACATAAACAAGGTAATAAACACTCCGCGCGAAGCGCGGAAAATTTTTTTAGCCCTTTTATAACGCTTAAAAATTTTTCTTTGGGAGGCGAATTCGGGGGGGGGGTGTCCCCGGGTACCCCAAATTTAGGGGGGGGGGTGTCAGCAAAATCCGAAATTTTGGGGGGTATAACCCCCCAACCCCCCCCCTGCCCACCTATGCACCTGACCCCCCTCTGGATTTCAAAATTTCGCACCCCGCGTCGACCCCCTTTAAAAAGCTAGGGGGGGGGGTTCGACCCCCCTAGGACCATCCTCCTAGATTTTGAAAAGTCATTTACCCGGGGTAAACACCCCCCCTAGCTTTTTAAATGTGTTCATCTATGGCGGTGCACCCCGGCTTTCTAGAGGGGTTCGTCCGGGGGTGTAAAATTTTAAAACCTAAAGGGGAATCAGGTGGGGTATATCCAGAGCAAAATACTTTTAAACCATTAAAGGTTTAATAACTGTCTTTTTTATAAGATAATACTACATTTTATTAAATAAAATAGATATTCTGGTATAAAAAAAGTGTAAAAACATGAATATGTGTTAAAAATTCCCGTTTTTGTAGAAAATTTAGTATAAAAAAGTGCTTAAAATTTTTTTGAGGGGGGAGAAAAGGGGGGTGGTCAAATTTTAAATTTTAGAAGGAGGTCAGGGGTAAAAAAATTTAAAATTTGGTAGGGGAGGGGGAGGGGCAAAATTTCGACGCTAGGGGGGGCGGACCTCATCCTACCCCCTCTCTCCCTGCTTATCTATGCCCCCTCCCCATCTTCCCCACCTATGCCCTCCCTCCTCCACAAAATTTTAAGTATTTTTTATCCCTTTCTAATAAATTTTCTTTCATAAAAAGTCAATTTTTAACACAATTTCATGTTTTTACACTTTTTTTATAAAAAAATATCGATTTTTATTCAATAAAATGAAGTATTATCCTGGAAAACCAATTATTAAACCTTTAATGGTTTAAAATATTTTGCTTCGGTTACTGGACCCCACCTAACCGTCTTCTAAGTTTTTAAAATTTGCCATTCCGGGTCGACATCCCTCTAGTAGAAAGCCAGGGTGCACCGCCATAGATGAACACCTTTAAAAAGCTAGGGCGGGTGTTTGCCCCGGTAAATGACTTTTCAAAATCTAGGAGGGGGGTCCTCAGGGGTCGAACCCCCCTAGCTTTTTAAAGGGGTCGACACGGGGTGCGAAATTTTGAATTCTAGAGGGGGGTCCCGGGGGCATAGGTCGGCAGGGGGGGGGGTTGGGGGTTATACCCCCCAAAATTTCGGATTTTGCTGACACCCCCCCTTAAATTTGGGGTACCCAGGGACACCCCCCCAAATTCGCCTCCCAGAGAAAAATTTTTAAGCGTTATAAAAGGGCTAAAAAAATTTTCCACGCTTCGCGCGGAGTGTTTATTACCTTGTTTATGTCATATACTTTATTTTTTCTTTTATTATTCAAAAGATATTAATTAAGCATTATTAACCTTTTATTACCTAACGTTTTAAACACCTGTTTTAAATGTAAAGGGATAAAGAACCCTTAAATTTTGTAATAAACATCATCTGGAATTAAAATTTCTAGTGTATTTTAGCGCCTTAAATTAAAAATTTTCTCCCTCGGGGGGCGTTCTGCCCCGGGGACCCCCTACAAGGGGCTCTGCCCCTTGACCCCGCTGGGGGGCTCTCGCCCCCCGCAGACCCCCGTACTGGGGGGCTGCCGCCCCCGGACCCCCCTTAAGGATTAGTATTTACCCCCCCCCGACCGCCCCACCCCCCCAATGAAATTCTGGGTATTTTAAAAGAATTAAAAAATCAAAATTTTTAGGCTTGCAATAAGGTTTTGTTTTAATTTTAGACAGTTTTAAAGCATTTATAAGCTTGTTTTACGTTTTTTACGCGTTTTAAGCCCATTTTAAGGCAGCGCGGAAATCTTGGGTACACCACCCTCAAAATTCTTCTTGCTTGCCAGACACCCCCCCTAAAATTTGACCCCCCCCCTATACCCCCCAAAATCCGAGAGGCTGCCCACCTATGGTCTGGTGTTTAAAGCAAAACAGTTTTAAACCAGAATAACTTCAATAATAGTTTTTTATAGGATAATACTACATTTTATTGAATAAGAAACGATATTCTGTATAAAAAGGGTGTAAAAACATAAATTTCTGTTAAAAATTCACGTTTTTGGAAGAAAATTTAGTATAATAAAAGTACTGAAAAATTTTCTTTATAGGGGAGGGGGGTCAGATTTAAAAATATAAAGGGGGATAAGGGTTTAAAAATTCGAACTTTTGGGGGGAGGGGGGGGCTGGATTTTTTTCTAGGGGGGGGGGGGGCAAAATTTAGGAGCTAGGGGAGGGTGGACCCGTGGACCTCACCCCCCTCCCCTTGTTCTTCTATGGGCACCGCACCCCTCTAAGTCCCCGCTCCTAGATTTTGAAATGTCATTTTCTTGGGGGTAAAGACCCCCCCTCCAGCTTGAGGATGACCGTGTTTATCTCCCTTCTTGACCCCAGCCTACCCCCCATTTTTATCCATGATAGATTGTATTTTATTCTACTAATGCAAAACAAAAATTTTATGGGCGTGAAAAGAATAAGTTTTCTCTCTATTGCTATTTTGTTTGCAACTTATAAGAAGCTGTTCAGTGATTATGCTATGGCTTTTTCCCACCTATTGGTCATCGCATCCGCTTATAGTTTATCGGGCTCCCACAGTGACTAAAGGACAGGGTATCTATTACCCAGGATATTTTTAAACCCCGTTTTTAGCATTTTTACTATAATTTACCTAAGAGGGGGTGTTTACCCCCGGGTAAATGACATTTCAAAATCTAAGAGGGGGTCCTAAGGGGTGGAGCCCCTAGCTTTCTAGAGTGGTCGATTTGGGGTGGAAAATTTTAAAACCTAGAGGCAGAGGGGGTCAGGTGGGGTCCAGTTTCCTAATAAAAAAGACTTTGAACCCCCTAAATGTTTAATAATAGTTATTTTATAGCATAAACTTTTTTATCCGATATTTCCTACCAAACTGAAAATTCGACTCATCTCAGATTTTTCTGCTATATCGTCGTCATAGTTGAGAACGGCCCGGGAAGCTAGGGAAGTTGGTTGGTTACCCAGGGTAAGTCGAATTTCGAATTCTAGAAGGGGGTCGCAGGGAGGGGGGTCCGGACCATAGGTAGGAAAAGGGGAGGCAGGGTGGGATCCACCCCCCCCCCCTAACCTCGAAATTTTGGAACCCCCCCCCTCTAAGACAAAAATCTAGGGGGCGCCTTCCCCAAATTTTCCAATTTTTCCATTCCTGACCCCCCTCTGGATTTTGAAATCTGACCCCCCCTTCCCCCCTTGGGAAAACTTTAGGTACCTTTTTTATACTAAATTTTCTTCCAAAACGTGTAATTTTCATCACATATTCATGCTTTTACACCCTTTTTTATACATGAGTATGGTTTTTTATTCAATAAAATGTAGTACCCCGGTCACCCAGGGGGTGTAGGGGGGGTCACTCCCCCCGCACGGCCTCTGAGTACCATCCTAAGGCCCATTCCACCCCCCCCCCCCATTGACCCCTTGTACCCCTGACCTCTCTTAAGGCCCATGATCTCTTCCCACGTCTTACTTAGAATTTCCCGAAAATGCTCTAAAATGGTCAAATTTCGGCAAAAAATTGTCAATTTTGGTCAAAAAAATGGTACCTGGGGTGTGACCACCCTGCTTTTTTTCATAAAAAAACACCCCGGGGTGTGACCCCCCCCCTGGAGGTCAAAAACCTCCACACCCCGGGGTGTGGACCCCCCCCCTAGCTGTCGAAGGTCGGTGACCTATGACCTACCCGATAAAAAGAACAATTATTAAAGTTATTATGGTTTAAAACTGCTTTGCTTTGGACACCGGACCCCACCTGACCCCCCTCGAAATTCTCAAAATTTCGGCACCCCGGGTCGACCCTGGAGACCTTTAGGCCTCCGCGACCCCCACGGGCTCCCCCCCCTCCTAGAATTCAAAATTCGATTTACCCCGTGCAACCGCCCCCTCAGCTTCGCCCACCGTCTTCACCTATGGTCCGGACCCCCTTAGCTTTTCGGGGAAGGGGACCGACCCAGGGTCCCAAAATTTTGAAGTCTAGAGGGGGGGTTAGGTGGGTTTTAAATCGATTTTTGAAGCAAAACAGTTTTGACCCATAAAACTTTAAAGATTGTTCTTTTATAATACAATAGTACATTTTATTAATAAAAAGCTATATTCTTGTGTAAAAGATATTTAAAAAAATGAATGTGTTAAGAATTAACGTTTTTGAAGAAAATTATTATAATAAAAAAGTAGATAAATATTCCCCGAGGGGAAGGGGGGATGAGATTTTCAAATTCTAGAGGGGGATCAGGCTTAAAAAGTTTGGAAGATTTGGGGGAGGGGGGCCCTCAGGGGATTTTTAGTTTAGGGGGGGGATCCCAAAATTTCAAGGCAAGGGGGAGTTGGACCCCACCCTGCCCCTCCACCTGTGGATAGAGATTTATTTTTTCTTACTTGTGTTTGGATCCACAGATATGTTGATTTAAAAAAAAACAAAAATCCTCAATGGCATTATTTTCCTTCTCTAACTCTAACCCTGCTAGGCAAAGGGGGTGCCCTTTGCCTCTCCTTTTTCATCAACTTCAAAAAGTTTAGAAAGGCTTGTCATTTTTTAATAAATTTAACACATAAAATTGAAAAATGATTGTTCAAATATAATCTTATTTTTTACTCTCTATTCATTTTGTACCTTTTTTTTAGACAAAGCCTTCCTCATCAGCCTCAATCTTGCGCCAGCATTGAGGATTATAGTAGAGCCCAGCCGCGACTGGAGACAGTTGTTCAAGCCCGATACCAGCCGCTCACAAATTTTTATTCGGACAAAAAAAATCGCTCAAGGTGAGAAAGCTTGGATTATTAATATGCTAATTCGAAAGATCATACTCAAGCAATTTTGCCATAAATGGAAAGGTTAATCCTCAATTTAGGTGGGAAGGGAGAGTGACGTCAAATCTGAGAAACGCATTCTTACCGCACTTTCTTTTTAAAACTGCATTTTATCCTATCGTTTTTGATTTTTAGGAACAAATAGGTACAAAAAGAAGCGCGTCGTCGCTTCGAAATGTTGGAATAAAGTTTAAGTGAAGCTGTTTTATCTTCAATTTGGGTCGAAGCTTAGAGCAACTGTACTAATATAACCAGAGGAAAAGACTAATTTTAAATCAAACGTTGTCTTTTTTTATTGTTTTTTTTAGCTTTGTATTGGTTAAACCAAAGGTGGACAGCCTCCCGCATTTTGGGGGGTATAGTGTACCCGATTATTAACAAAATTAGTTTATTTATTTTCAAGATGCCAAGTGCCGGGGATGACTCCATCCACTTCCATAGTTTCCGGTCCACCCATGGACTCCCCATACCGCTTACGCCAAGTCCAGAGATCAAAACTTCAATTTGAGCGTAGGCGGCTACGCGGGAAACGGAAATTACGAAAATTATCAACAGCAATCGCGGCCGACCCGAGAGGCGGCCCTTCAAAGAGGAACCCCGATGCGCCGCAGCGCCTCTTCCTATCACGACCAGCCCCGTTTCAAGCCGTCCAATCAGCAACCGGGAGAGGCGGAGCACCGATTCGACTCGTCCAATCAGCCACTGGTGGAGGCGGAGCCGCCGAGTGCCGGCCTGGACCTCGGCCACGTGAAACAGGAGCGAAGGCGCGATACTACGAAACTAACGAAAGATTTGAATAGGTATTCGTATATATTTTTGTTATCATGATCATAATGAGTTAAAATCGTCTCAAAATAGTTGTCATTCTGACTTAGAGGTGCGTTGCGGAGTCAAACTTTTTGTCTTTCAAACTAATATTTTTTTGTGAAAACCTTACCCCTGGCCCCAATAACCCATAAAAATTTTTTTAACAAAATTTCTCCAGTGGTTCAATAGTTATGACCCCCAAAAAGGCGTTTTTCAACAATTTTGCAGGTGACAGATTGCTTAATAGGTACGATTTACGTTACAAATTATACCCTCAAAAAGCGACTGCTTTCTACTTTAATTTGATACTTTGATTGTTAAAATTGGCGCAATAGTTGTCGAAATATTGCGTTTTTTGTTCGAAAAACTGTTGTGTCAGATTACACCGTGTGTTGGTGAGATTTTATATAATGAGAAATCATCGTTTTTTGCTTGTGAAAACAATAACTGGTATAGAATTTTTTGGGTATACACCCTAAATTTTGGGCTAAAATTTCTAAGATTATAAAAAGAAAATTGTACCGGAAGAAATAAACAATTAAAAATTGCGCCGCAGGCGCAAAATATTTTGAAAACTAACTGAGCATTTTATTTAGTTTCTTTTCACAAATAGGGCGATTTGTTCAGTGCTTGTTCAGAAAAAATGCATTCCATCCAGTGCTTGTTCAAAAACGAAAGGGGGGAACTATTTCTCTGTTCCACCCCCTGGGTACGGCCCTGCGCATGTATGGCCTAAACTGTTTTTTTTTCAGATCGGGCAGTCTCCGGACACTCAGAAAGTTTTTCCACCGTTTCGGCTCCAACAAGTCCCACCACCACGACCATCATCAGGAAACGGATCGGCAAGAATTCGGCGGTAAAGGAGCTGTCCATAACAGCCAAGGCCGTTGTTACCCTCCACCTACCGAAACAGGGCTACCAGCGGATTTCCGAGCCGGCGTCGGGACCTACGTCCGCGGGTTTCGAAGATGCCCCGCCAGCACCGGTCTCCGGGGCCGGGGCGGGGTCCGAAATCCCCCTGGTCTCAGAGCAACGGCCACCTACCGTCCGGCTCGCTCGGCTCTAGCGGACACGACAGCGGGCTGGAAACCCCGTCGGAGAACGGCGGGAACGGGGAGAAATTTCGACCCCGGGTGGGAGAAATTCGCCCCGCGCAGCGGGGAGGGATTTGGCTCCACCGGGGGCGGCGGCGAAAGATTGCCCACGCCTCTCCTGCGCGGGATAGCCAATCACGGAAACACGTGCTATTTGAACGCCGTCATACAGTGCCTGAGCAATACGGATCTATTGGCGGAGTACTTCGCCACCGGGCTGTACGAGCGCGATCTGGTCCGCCGCAGAGGTGAGCGTTAAATTTTAAATAAATTAAATAAATATCATTAAATAAATATCATTAATTTAATTATAATACTGTTAATTGGTAAAACTCTGAAACCGTAAACGTTTTTTGTAGACTAACCCTAACACTATATTTTATTGCAGATAAAATGTGTCGAGTGAAACTACTAAAAATGTGCGTTTTTTAAAAATCAGT